>OX454415.1:82250583-82466856 GCA_949715475.1 Microchrysa polita | reverse complement strand
TAATCACCCCAGCAACAAAACTCACACTTGAGGAGAAAACCATTATATTTCCTATATGCATGATCCGTCGACATTCCTTCAGCTGACCATCATGTATCTAACTTTCAATGCGTTCTATCGATACATAATGCCGATTCGTGATTCATGAAGTAAAGCTATTTGTGGCTATGTTCACGGTATATGACGCCGATGCTGGCTGGGATGGTCAGCTGAAGGAATGTCGACGGATCATGCATATAGGAAATATAATGGTTTTCTCCTCAAGTGTGATTTTTGTTGCTGGGGTGATTAGAATCTCGAATAAAATATGATCATTCATATAGTCTGGCTGGAGCAGTGGTTAGGGCGCTCACCTTCGGTGCATAGGGTTATGAGTTCGAGACTCTCCGTCGCCCGTGTTTTTTTTTTAATTATTCATTGATGCATTGAATATATATGATACTTAACTATTACATAATGTTTACGAATAACGATTTTATAATGATTATCCGTAATAAGGCGGAAATGCGTATATACATGAAATAGGGGGACATCGTCATATACTGCTTGTATGAAAACGTGATGAATGAATAAGCAATATGTGCTTACGCGTGTTGCATGAAATAATGATTACAAATGTGTTAAATGCTGGCTGGGCACATGCCAGTGCGTTGATTTTTGAGATAAATATGGTAAGTACGATGTTGATGTATACTATTTTACCACTTGCACATCAAAAACACATTAAAGCAAACCATAACCTTTGTTTCGTAATAAACGCTCGGCATATTTTATATCTGTTTATATCCATCTCTTTAAAGGTCCATCTAGACGTGTCGCCAAATGGCGACACGTGCAGCCAAATGGCTGTTGTCATTCCATCCAAACGTGTCGCCATTTGGCTATGCGTCCAGTTTTGATATTCAATATGGCAACTCAACCAACCGCTTTGACAACCGCTTGTCAAATTCAAAGTGACAATTTTGCAACTTTTCTTCGTTCTTTTGTGTGAAATTGAATAATTCTTGAATGGCCGTGTAATAATTCAAACGCGCAGAGTCCGATTTTGATAATTAAATTTAAAAAAATCACCAAAATGAAATTTTGGTTATGTCATTTTTTGGCTGCTCGTGTGGATGCTAAGTAGCAGCCAAATGGCTGTACGCGATGCCAGTTTTTGGACGCGCAGCCATTTGGCGACACGTCTAGAGGGACCTTTAGTGTCGATGGCCCGACGTCGGGCTTTGACCACCTAATGCAAATTAATCACACATTTTCAATTTCCCGCCAAGCCCCCCTCATAAAGCACTCAGATTTATACGGCGCCTATCAAAGCCACCTTCACTAGAAGCCGGGAAGCAGCAATACATGCACACAAAACGAGCCTATGAACATGTCGTATATACGTTGCACGATGCACTAACACAAGCACAGCGCATGTAAAAAAACCGTGTCTGCTCTGATAAAAATCGCGAAAACATGTGGAAAATTCACTTTTTGTCGGGATTTTGTTCTTTCACTGCATTCTAGACACTTTAATTCACGACACATTGCACTTTTCGCGACGAAAATCGACCGGGAACCAATACTTTTCGTGTAAAGTTTGTCGCGACGCAACCCGATTTGCCTTTACCACAATGTAAATTTTCGATCTGAACAGGCCTATGATTTGGCGCTTAAGTATATGAACGTGTTCTGCTTCCGGGCTTTGTATAAAGATGGCTTTGGCGCCTATGCATAATTTCCCCTGCAGTAACACTAACTAGGGATGGGCAAAAACGTTACTTTCCGGTAACGGTTACAGCCGTTACTGTTACTGGAAAGTAACGGTTACTCGATCCAGTTACTGTTACTTTTGATTTTAATTTGATTTCCACTACCAACTTATATACCATATCCCTTAGTTTTCCTAACCTTCATCCAAGCGCATCTTTTTGTAACATAATCGGGCGCGCGGCGGTAATTCACCGCCCTCACTTTCCCCGTTATATTTACCTAACGGTTGATAATAAATTTCCAAAAGACATCCTGTAGAAGACACGCCAACACAGTGATACCTATTATTATATTATAATTTATGCCCGCGCGGCCGGAAGAAGGCTAAGAGAATGAATACATAAAGCCAACACTATAAATGAATTAGAAAGCAATATCCACAGAAGAAAGAGTACGCACAACGCACCTGTAAGACAGCGTTCTAAACCAAGTCGCACTCTTTCCGCAAAAAAATCCTCGCTATCACCATCTTCGTTGGTGCACAGAAGAAGGGAAGAATACATTCCTTAGCTGCTTGTCAATCTCATCAATGCATAGAGTCAGCACTCTTATTCATTTGAACGCAATATTAAAAATAGAAAGTGTTCGCACCACGCACATCTACCTTTGAGCCAGCAACCTACATCAAGTCTCACTCTAACCCTCTTCGGAAAAAAACCCTCACGAAATACGCTGGACGCACGGATGAGAACATCTCTTAGCTGCATCTCACATTATACATATGCCACGACACAACGCTCTCTTTGTTTTCCTCATAAAGAGATTCTTAAGCAGACTCACCTTCAACAGTCGCCTCAACCTGACTTACCTCAGCAGTTGCCGGTGAGGTCTGCAAACGACCCTCGAATTATTCAGTCTGCACTGCAAGGGCCGTCATCGATTGACCTGTCTCCGTTCTGCACAACGTCAACGTCAATGTCACTTACGCCATATTCTGCGAATACACTTCCTACGCAGTACCAAAACCAACCATCAACATCTCAGTTGCTTTTACTTCAACAAGCATCTTCAGCTAGACTTTCGCCGTCCACACAACAGCTTCATCGCCAACATATCACTACATCTGGCCCGTCTCCGGTGACATGTCAACCATGTATTACTGTAAGCCCGAGCGGCGCGTTACATAGTTCGCTGGACGTGCCGCAGCAAGGTCATTTGCCCAACCCGCTGCCACCTCAAGTTATCTGTGCGAACCAACTGCAACCTGAGCAGTTCCAATACCAACCGTCAGCATCTCCGTTGCTTTCGTTTCACTCTCCATCTTCTGCTGTACTTTCACCGTCCACACAACTGCTACATCAACCAGATTCACGGTCTTCCAATCGTCCCGTCAGCACATCGAACTCATCTGAATTAACGTCTGCACGGCCTGGTCAATTACGTGTCTGCTGTCCACCTAAACAGCTATTCGTTTCAAGGCTAGCTTATGACACTCCAGAAATTGACGTCAGGAATTATATTGTAAGTAAGCTCGGTTATGAACCTTCTATACTTGTATGTAACAAACTAACAAGAGAGAACTTACCAAATAGAATTGTTGCATCTTTTAAAGTTACGATTCCTTCAGAACTTGCTGAGCCTTGTTGTCATACTTTTTGGCCAAAGGGCGTATTACTTAAAGATTTTTCAAAACGAAATTTTCCGAAAAGTCGCTCACGAAAAGCCCGAAAAAGGGATTAAACTTTCTTCTTTATTACCAAAATGTACGTGGGCTAAGGACCAAGCTTAATGCTTTCAATCTATCGGCTCTAACTGCGTCTCATGACATCATATGCTTGTCTGAAACTTGGCTGAATAACTCCATAAAGGATGGTGAAATTTTAGATGGCTATTTTATTTATCGTTGCGATCGTAATTATGAAGCCGTTGGAAAGACTGATGGAGGAGGAGTCCTTATAGCTGTCCGCAAAAATTTAAAATCATCTTTCATTTCGAATACTGACTCAGAAAGTTATGATTGTGTTACTGTTGCAATTACTTCGATATCCTTGATAATCGCATGCATTTATGTACCTTGTAATTCTTCTTTGGCGACATATTACGACATCTTTAGCTATTTCTCTGATCTGATCAATATAAGGTATCCCCATTTCCATATTTTCATATGCGGAGATTTCAATCTCCCCTATATTTGTTGGCCTAATAGTCCTGGCCTTCCAGTAAGCTCCACTTCACCTTCCATGTACCTTGCATTATCATCCTTCCTGGAGCACTGTAATTTATTACAATTTAATTCGACTAGTAACTGTAATGATCGAACCTTGGATCTCGTCCTAAGTAGTTTTGATTCCTCTTACCTAACAACGTTTAAAGCCCCAGTTGCTTACTTACCTACTGACATGCACCACCCAGCCCTATTAAACGATATCTATATTCCATCCTCCCCAATCCATTCTTACAATCCTCACTCTCGTCCCAACTTTACAAAAGCGGATTACACTGTAATCAACCAAAAGTTGCACGAAGTCGATTGGGTGAAAGTTCTTCATAATCACAACTGCGAGTCGGCTCTGGCTCTGTTCTATTCAATTGTGAATAACATTATTCACAAATATGTTCCTGTTAGGATTTGTAGGAAACGAAAGGGTCCCATTTGGTTCACCCCATTAATACACAAAATGTTAGGTAAGAAAAACCGCGCACACGCTCGATTCGTGCGTTCTCACCGCCAGGCGGACTATCTGGTTTTCCATAACCTCCGTTCCAAAGTGAAGAAACTAATCAGTGGTGCCCGCGCAGCCTATTTCTCAAGTGTTGAACAAAGCCTACACAATAATGAAAATAAACTCTTCTGGTCTCATGTCAAAAACATGAGAGCTACATCTTCTCATCCGTCTTCGTTATCGTTTAACAACACTACGGCCGATACTCCGGAAGATATCTGCGAGCTTTTCGCTACTTTTTTCTCCAGTACGTATCGACAACCTTCCGCTCCCCCTACTTTAAACAGTGATCAGCAATCTTTTCAACCGGCTTCTGATATAACATCCTCTTATGTTGAACTTGTAATCTCCTCTCTTGACGTGAACTCGTCATCCGGACCGGATGGAATTCCTAATCTTTTTCTTAAAAAAACCGAAAGCACCATAAGTATCCCTCTTGCAATTATTTACAATAAGAGCATTAGGGAAGGTGTCTTTCCGGCAGAGTGGAAAGTAGCACAAGTGGTCCCCATTCCTAAAAAAGGCAGCCCCAATTTGGCTGAAAACTACCGTCCCATCTCGCTTTTATCGGGATGCTCAAAGGTTTTCGAGAGAATTGTTTTCAATTTCATCTATGAAAATTTCGGACATACCATATCCCGACATCAGCACGGCTTTCGCAAAAATAATTCAATTACCACTAATTTAGTTGAATTCTCACACTATGTGGCTAAATCATTTGACAGCCACCTGGATGTTCATGTTATATACACGGACTTTTCGAAAGCCTTTGATTCCGTAAACCATTCCATCTTACTTAACAAATTACTACTGTGCGGCTTCCCTTTTCACTTAGTGTCGTGGCTTTCTTCGTACCTTGTCGACCGGTCTTCTTGTGTCGTATTCGAGAATTTATCTTCATCTCCCTTCTGTCCAGTTTCTGGTGTTCCTCAGGGTTCAATCCTAGGCCCTCTCCTATTTCTGTTTTTCGTCAATGATCTTCCACCTCTGTTAAATTGCAAATGCTTGCTATACGCCGACGATTGTAAGCTCTTCTCTAAAGTTAGTGATATTGCTGATTGTCGGATGCTACAAAACGACTTGGACATCCTACATTCTTGGTGCGATTCCAACGATCTGCATCTCAATATATCAAAATGTAACGTAGTGATATATTCATTAAAGCCGTCTCCGCTCTCATTTCCATATGAAATCAACTCCATCGTTCTTAGTTCAGCTGAAACTATAAAAGACTTAGGTGTGACTTTCGATTCTAAATTAAAGTTCACGGAACATTACTCGAACCTTGTCAAAAAGGCTTTTCAGCTTTCTGGCTTCGTTTTACGAAGCTCAGCCAATTTTAGATCGGTGCACACTGCCTTAAAGCTCTTTGCATCTCTGGTAAGAAGCACTTTAGAATACGCTTCAGTCGTATGGTCTCCTACTCCAATGATAGGTGCTAATTCATCAGGGGCATCTGATGATCTAGAGTCCGTACAACGAAGGTTTACCAAATCGCTGTTTTTTAAATTTAAAATCCCCTACCGTTCATACCCCGACCGCTTGAAATTCCTTCAAATGCTGTCATTGAGCGAAAGAAGAAAATACTTAGACATGTGCTTTCTGTATAAAGTTTGTAAAGGTCATCTTTCTTCATCTGTCTCCAACGACATTAATTTCCGAGTTGCTACCTATAACACACGATCGTCTGCCATCTTCGAGCATCCATTCAGCCATCTTTCTGTTTATATGAACTCACCACTTATAAGATCCATGCGATATTATGACAGACTTGAGCTTGGTCCTTTACCTAACTCCTTGAATTCTTTTAAGCGACTAGTCTTAAGTAAAATCAAATCTAATAGCTTACATTGATTTCGTACACTCTTTACCTTTTTCTTTTTTATTTTTATTTTTTCTATTACATAGTTATAACTATTTTTGAATTTATGTACTAAAAATTCTATGCTTGAATTGATAAAATCTTAAGATTACTATTAAGGGAACGTGTCTCCTGTTTGTAATTATCAAATAATAAATAAATAAATAATAAATAAATAAATAAATAATACATGAACGAACAACATTCCACCAGCTTCAAATCACCTACCTTTTTAAATTGCACTCATGGAATGTAGAAAATTTGAGAGAGGCAATAGACATAATCTTCGCCGCGTTTAAAATAAATAATATCTAAGCGAGCATATTAGTTTTGTGCTGGCCAATAAATTGAAACAATGAAAAATCACCTGTATTTCATTCAGGCTTAAAGCGAACAATTATTCAAATATTTGCCAGCAATAATTCCTTCCTTGTTCCTATCTACATTCTACTGTGACGTGAAATCCCGGTTACCAAAGTCAATTCTAAATAAATAACAGGCGCGACAATCCAACATTGGATTAAGACCGCAGGATGTGTTAGTGACATCCTATTTCCAAGATCTTATCTGCTTTTTTTTGTTGAAGTAATGAGATCAGTATCACTCTCAGCAGTGTTATTTATCCCCATAAATGGGTACTCGTTTAACATCTGAGTGAGATCATAGTCCGTCACAAGCTCGTGAGTTCGAAAAACACCAAGATCCACGGTGAGATTCGAACGCATGACCCTGTGCACCGAAGGTGCGCGCACTAACCGCTAGACCAGCCAGACTACTAAGTTAATTCTAGTGAGTTACAAAATTGCTTCTTGTCTATGTTAACAGGAACAGAATTACAAATAGTCATAGTTCAGAACCTAAAATACGATAAACATTCCTTGTAACTAAATACAAACCCCCAAAAAAAAACCAGACCAAGTTCTAATCGTGCGAATAGCAAGATATAATATAACCCTACACCCATGTACACACCTAGAAGGCACGCAAGACCCAAAATATTCAATTTCATGTTTTTTATAGGGGAGGAAGGGGTAGATGGGTAGGATCCGGCACACTTTTCATCTTTTATATGGACATCGATCAGCTACCATTTGACACAAATTTGAAGTTTTTCACAATATTTTATCAAAAGATATGGCTGAATATAGTTTTGTAGGGGAGGTAGGGGTAGGGATAGTCAGACCAACTCCACTTTCTGCCAACTTCAAGGATCTGTCACAATTAGGCTTTGGTCAAAATGTCTGGTCGCTAGCGATATTCTGTCGAAAGTTATGGACGAATTACAATATCAAGAAGAAGTTTTTGTATATGGAAGATAGGGGAACCCTTGGTCCGATTTGACCCATTTTCAATACCGTCCAAGGTTTTATCAAAACATGGTGTACCCATGTACAGACCTAGAAGATATGCTAACCCCAAAATGTTCATTTTCATGTTTTTTTTTTTGTAGGGGCGGGAGGGTATAGATGGGTCGGACCTGACACATCTTATCAAGGCATCCAACAGCTACCATTTGATACTAATTTGAAGTTCATCGCGACATTCTATCAAAAGATATGGCTGAATATAACTTTGTAGGGGAGGTAGGGGTAGGGGTAGCCGGACCTACTCCACTTTCCATCAACTTAAAGTATATATCCGAATTAGGCATTGATCAAAATTTCAAGTCGATAGCGATACTGTATCGAAAGTTATGGCCGAATTAAAATATCAAGGAGGGATATTTTGTATGGGAGGTAGGGGAACCCTTGGTCCGATTTGGCCCATTTTCAATACCGTCCAAGATTTTATCAAAACAAACATCTGACCAAAATTTCAAACCGCTAGCTTAATTATTTCGGGAGTTATCGTGCGAACAGACAGACACACGGACAGACAGACAGACAGGCTTATTCGAATCAGGGACCGACCCTGACCTTCAAGTAACATTTTCCAACATCATTACTAAGGAACATTTTCATTGTATGTTACTTTGGAACTGTTACTTAGGAACGTTTTCGTAAATGTTACTTTGGAACTGTTACTTAGGAACGTTTTCAGCAAATGTTACTTTGGAACTGTTACTTAGGAACGTTTTCGTAAATGTTACTTTGGAACTGTTACTTAGGAACGTTTTCAGCAAATGTTACTTTGGAACTGTTACTTAGGAACGTTTTCGTAAATGTTACTTTGGAACTGTTACTTAGGAACGTTTTCGTAAATGTTACTTTGGAACGGTTACTTTGGAACTGTTACTTAGGAACGTTTTCGTAAATGTTACTTTGGAACTGTTACTTAGGAACGTTTTCATAAATGTTACTTTGGAACTGTTACTTTGGAACGGTTACTTTGGAACTGTTACTTAGGAACGTTTTTAGCAAATGTTACTTTGGAACTGTTACTTAGGAACGTTTTCAGTATATCCCTCAAACCCGCAACTCTTAATGGCAAGAAATATTTATACAATAATTTTGTATTTAGTATAAGTATGTTCTGGTAAATGATATTCTTAAATCAAATTTATGATTTTTGTCGATGATTAGTTTAGAAATGGAAAATAAGAATACCCGCCTGGAGGCGGGTATACGGGTTTACCATGTAAAAAAAATCCATTTGCTCGAACAAAAAGAGATTTAATTTTAGTGTGTTTTAATTTAAAATGTTGGTGTTATATTCGATTTTTATATTTGTTTGAGTATTAGAACTCATAGACAATGTCAGCTGTTAACCTGAGGGGAATATTAGATAGGGTATCCTTAATAAATAATACAATAAAATAAACTTACTTATGTATTTCAATTCCAGCTGGTAACTCAATTGCGGTCTAGTAATTGTTGAAGCAAATCTGGATTTTGAACATTACAAATGCATAGTTAATTTCCGCCAAACAACAGTCTTTTGATTTGTTTCTTTTTTTTTATGCAAATAACAAACTTTACTTCGACCATAACATCCAACACGTTAGCATAAATAAACGCCTGTTAACGTACTGGATACCTTTCTATTCGCAACATTTTACCATATCCTAGTCCGTTTGCTAGAATACCTTCAAAGAATTGATAATACCATATTTAAATCCGTCTTGGAGTCTCCAAAAATGGCGAAGCCAATGGATACCTAAATTTCAGGGCCCAAAGCAAAAGCAAGTCGGAAGCACTGTGGATGAAATATGTGAGGTGAAAAGGCAAAACTAGCTCGTATGTCTCGGCGATGACACAACCCACTAGCTACATGCACAGTGGAGCCGAGTAATTTTTGCCAAAATAGGGGACGCGCCAACACGAGCAACGCGACAGCTTGGACTGTATAGTACGGAAAGTCTTCAGAAGATCGCGCTAATTTTACGCATTGGATTGTACCTACTAAAAAATCATAGAAACTTATTCACATGTTTAATTGTTTGCAGAACAAAGCTTTAATGCCTAACATTCTATAAAATAGATCCGGATGAATTAGAATCTGGTTGAAGGTCATTACGGACAAAGGTGATAGTTGCCTCTCAAGCGTCGAGGGTCAAAAAGACCCTGTCGGCAAAGGAGAGGTTTGGGGAAAACAAACGATTTACTATATGTTAAATGCATTTTTATTAATTTTGCTTTAAGTACAGTATTTAGATTAGATAATTTTCTAGCGTATTGGAACAATTAGCAAACAGCCCCATAATTCCAAGGGGGACTCTATTGCAGCCATTGAATATTTTGGGGGTTTCAAGTACACAATACATTAATTACTAAGTCTAATACTGCTTTTAACCTAAAAGCCAACTTAATGCCATTATCAAGTTATTGCAGTATCAAAATACTTGAGCATTTTATATGGAATATATTCAATGAAAAATTGCTTAAACCCGTATACCCGCCTGGAGGCGGGTATTGGTTTTTTTGTCAACTAACATCTCCAAATTTTAAATTTTTCAAAAATTAATAAATAATCGCATAAACAACCTTTTTACCCATGCTCTCTAAAATTCCGGGTAATATTTATCGATTTTGAATACTCTTTTTTCACTTTTGACTTACGCAATTTTTAGAAAGTAATTTTGGTCGTGATTTTCACACTTCTTCTCCTATGATTGCTAAAAACTGACACACTATTAGCTGGGTACAATGAAAACTGACAAAAATGAGTTTGTTATTTAGTAATGTAACGAGATAACTAAATATATTTACAGAAAATGCATACAATAACTCACTGATGAGGATTTTGTGATACCCGCCTCAGGGCGGGCTTACGGGTTAGAGGGATATGTTACTCGGAATTGTTACTCTTGGTAAAAAGTGTGGGAAGAGGTGGAATAATTTATGTGATGCGAAGTTTTCTGTGTCGTAGCGGAGATGTTTTTTTCTTCGTTGAGATGATAATGTTTTGAGAAGTGAATTTGAATTAGGATTTTTTTTGTGCCGTTGTGGGTGTTTTATATGATTTAATGCTTAGATATTGTGACTATGTTATGGAACGGTTATGCAAAGGAACGGTTATTTTTGGTTTTCGGTAACGGGTAGTAACGGTTACAGGCAGATATTCTGTTACTAGTAACAGTTACCGGAATATTGGCCCATCCCTAACACTAACCAAACTCTTCAGCAAAATTGCTTCAATTCTCTCGCACAATATTACTTCCTTTATTCTCTTTTTTCTGAGTCTCTCAGATGTATTGCGCCCCTTCTCTTTTTCTATGAAAATTTCCACATGTTATACTCTTCACATTGCGTAATAACGTTGTGCTGACTTTTAGGTGCACCAAATCGTTCAATAGTGTGTTTTTAGTAAAATAAGTTCACATTTTTTAAGCGGTCGAGTTGTTTGAGGTTTTTTAAATATTGAACTATTGAAAGCGGAATATTCTTGGAAATTGAAAATGTGAAGGGTATCAAACCTTGTGAGCCAGCTTTTGTTTCTAAAATTTCGTAGACCTGTTTTATAAAGATAATGTAATAATAAATAAGAGTCTAAAATATACAGAAACTTAAGTTCATCCCTTTTTCAGCACTTAATCTGTCAGGTGCATTGCGCCCGATCGTGTTATTATTAGTATTGCGCCCGCCTGAAGGTTATTCCAAAGCACCTTATCGCAACCTCAACTCAAATTTTAATGTGATTCCGCCTTCGTAAATTGGGACTACGCTAAATTTTACTTAAAGCATTCCCTCTGAATGGCGTGGCGGCCTTTAGTTCAATTAGATTAGGAGTATAAATCATCTTCGGCTTCACTTTAACATTATGCCTGAATCTACATTTAAATACGCGAGTACTCGGCTGCCAGCTCCTGTTTTCAAGCCTCTAAAATTGCCTCAGACTTAAAAAAAAAAAATATTTTTAGTGATAGCGATCCTTTAGAAAGTTCAAAACGCCCCCAAGGAAGTCATTCATCTAACTACACATTTTCGTGTGTTCAATTACTTCTTAAATTTGTCCCCACATCAAATTCGCTGGGAAGCAAGGATTTGGTTTTGGGGAGAGGTCCAAATCTCGATATTAGAAATGCGGCATTGGCAGTCAAATTTGTGAGTTTCTATCGTGTGAATAGGTTTAACTAAATTTTTAAGAATTTTTACCCTTAAATTTTCAAATTTGCAATATTTTGTTCAAAGAAAAACGGGAAATTCCACCAAAAATTTAAAATTAAATTAATTTAAAATATGTAGTTGTAATCAGGAAAATCTAGAATTTTTAGGCAACGAATGATTTTTGCTGAATTACATCAGTAAGTGCTTTCCCAATTCGTTATCTTTGTCCCCGAAAACAAATTGGCGCAAGGTGTGTTCAAAATTTACCGTAAGCTTCCTAATTTTGGGTTTTTTTTCGGTATGACGTTTTCTGGTTAAATATAGGAAATTTTATTTGTTGGGGTAATTCGCAAATTATTTCCAAAACGAAAAACTCAGAAATTGAAAAGGTATTTAGAAAACATGAACGCATTTATAAAGAAAGTGAAAAGCCGAATGTAATAAGCATTGTCCAGTTTTCTACGTTATCATTGGAGTTTCAATCATTTCTGAAACAATTTTGGGAAGTGCACGGAACACCTGCATTCCTCCCCTGGGAAGCAACATCAAAAATTTCCAAGCAAACAAAATACGCTTACTGGTAAAAAATAAGAAGTTTTAAATTTTTTTTCCTTTGTGTGGGTGACAACTGCTATCTTCAAGCTTATCTAGTGGCGGAGGGCGGCAAATTCGTTACTGCCCAGGGGCGCCATAGAGGCTAAATCCGGCCCTGCTTCGGGCAGTCGTTGAATCCACAATCCTTTAAGCGCACTTTCGCCCACAACAGAACCAGCGACACGTTTCATCTCGTGGAATAGCTCGGACGGACGTTTATCTCCAAGAGGCATCTCTGACAAGAGGCGATTAAGTCTGCGCTGTTCGCTGTCGGCGAAATGCGAGATGATTCGTCTCTTGATAAAATCGTATTTCGCATGTTCGGGTTCCTCTCGGAGAGTGTCGGTCAGCTGAGAAATGATGTTCGGTCCAACTGCTGCCAAGACTGTAGCAAATTTCTGGCGATCACCTGTGATGCCTGAGGCGGTGAACCAGTACTCCATAGACAGGAACCACGCTTCAATGTTTGTGCTGCAAATGGCTGGCATAGGCAGACGAGCGTACACCACGTTGGCACATGTTTCCACCTGCCGCAGCGCGTCGTCGTTGCTTCGGGATGGTGCACTCGCCATCGTCGTGGCGGCGGTTGATGCCTTCTCTGTGTCCACGGTAGACATTCTCACTGGAATATGCGAGCTGCGTCGATGTTGTGAACTAATTGTTAAAATTTGCGTGAACTTTCACGGGTCACCACTTTGGGAACTTTATTTTATTTTAATATTATATTTAATTATAATGTTGGCTCGTGTGCAACCTGCCTCGACGAGTGCCAAACTCAACTGGCTGAACAACGTACACGACCGGCTTTTATATATGCGCACTCAAGTGCCGTGTACGTGCGCGTCTGTTCATGTTACCGTGTACATGCAGGTGTGCTACGTCTCGTCTCGACCGAGTACCGTATACATGCACGTCTGTGCATGATACGATGCTGTCGTTCTGATGATGTACGTAGTCCGTGTACGTCTCGACCGTGTACATGCAGGTGTGCTACGTTTCGACCGAATGTATTCATGCAGGTATGTGCATGTACACGATGTTGCTTTTCTGATGATTGCCACAGATATTATGATCTACTCTATCGAAAGCCTTCGAAAAATCGGTATATACCACATCAACCTGCATTCCCTGCTCAATACTATCAGCAACAAATTTAGTAAATGATACCAAATTTGTTGAAGTTGATTTTCCTTTCAGGAATCCATGTTGACATGGCAATATCAAGCGGCTAATTAAAACATCTATTTTCTTTTTAATAAGCATTTCAAACAACTTCGGTATTGCAGATAATTTAGCTATGGGTCTGTAGTTATCAATAAGATGCTTCGGACCCTTTTTGTGAACAGGCGTTATGTATGAAACTTTCCATTCATTAAGAAAAACACCTGAAGACAAGGACAAATTAAAAATAAAGGCAAAAGGACGACATAACGATTGCATGCAATTCTTCAAAAATATATTAGGAATGCCATCAGGTCCGGCCTGAATACTAACATCAAGGTCACGCATAGCATTCAATAGGTAATCCTCAGAAATCTCAAGAGCACTCGTAAGGTCCTCCTGAGCTATCCGAGGGACCAATGCACTCTGGCTTCCATTGATGTTAGCATTCATTTCTGATGAAACGGAATCTGGCACTTCGTAAGCTGAACTGAAAAATCTAGCAAATCCATCACAAGCCGATTGAACATCTTTGTAAAAATTGCCATTGAATTCTAAATTTTTTGGGATTCCCGTATTCTTACGCTTGCTATTTATAAAGTTCCAAAATGTCTTACTGTCATTCTTTATATTATTTTCAGCTCTCGCAATATACTGTTTGTAAAGATTTTTATTCATTAGTTCATACTCTCTTCTCAATCTAAAGAAATTTTCTTTATTGGCAAGAGAGGATGACTTCTTGTATAATTTATGGGCCCTATTTTTTGCTCTCTTAAGTTTGAACAATTCTTTGGTAGCCCAAGGATTTTTTGCTTTTATTTTGTTCTTTTTTAAAGGAACGTACTTGCGAATAGATTTCAATAAAATTGATTTAAAAATTGCGTAACTTTCAATAAGATTACTATTCGATATAACTGGAGCCCAATCCATATTAAAAAACTCCGAGAAGTTTTCCCTTAGGGGAAAAATCTTAGATCATGTATATGTCTACGTTATTGCTTACAAAATAATCCACATTGCATCAGCCGTTATCTTGTCACTCCAGAAGCCCAAAAATCCTTTCAAACCGATTACATACAGTACCCCAAATATCACCTTTCGAACGACACCCATAATGCCCATACTCTGTTTCCTATGCTAGAAAAATGTCCTTTTTGGTGGTAATATCCTTTAACAAAACTCAAAATCAACTTGTCGTGATTTTACAAGACTCGTCGCAACGGATTATGTGTTTTGATATCCATATCCTTATACATAGCGTCTATAATGCATTCCCACAGAAAAAAGGACATTTTGTGTCCAAGGACATCTTCCTCATAAGAAGTGCTGGCACCAAAATATTAAGGATCGCACCACTTAACTTCCATCCGAGTTTCGTCGACATCGGTCCACCGGGAGAGCTAGGAGAACCAATTGAAGGATGAATTTTCGTTCGCTTCATTGGCGAATTTACCGCTATTCCCGCAACTTATCGAAATCGTGATTGTCGATTCTGAGTCAGAGCAATCAAAGGATAATGTATACCAAATTTGGTGAAGATCGATACGGGAAGGTCGATTTTAAGCGTTAAACGTTTTCGTTACAGTTTTTCGTGACGCTTTTTCACGGAACGACACCCAGTATTTCTCAGGTAGCCTCCGCAAAGACATATACATGTCAAAATGTTGAATTTAATTTTTCAAATTGGGCTTTTTGAAAACTTCTAGTAGGAATAACTTCGGTCTCTTCTTCAATGTAATCATAAAAAACAAAATCAAGAAGAAGAGCACTGTGATGCATTGAATTGGGCAAAAACGGTTTATCTACTTTAATTACAGAAGCATTCAAGCCAGTACTAACAAAAATTAGATCTAAAATTCTACCAATCGAGTTTTTAACAAGATTCATTTGCATCAAATCCATTGCAAACAAACAATCTGTTAGAACAGATTCACACTCGAGATGTAAATCACGCGGCAGAATTTTTTTCTCATCGTCGTTTCAGTACCAACTTATATTACCAAGATTGAAATCCCCAACAACGATCAATTTGTCTTTTTCCTCAAAAGACGCAAATAGCTTAGAAATATTATCTACATGTTTGTTATAAACATCAACTGAACTCAAAGGTGGTAAACAGTTATTAAAAATATATACTTTTTCGCTGCGAGAAACATTGATCGAAACACATATCTGTTCCACGTCCTTATGAAAAAGCTCAACTTCATGAGATGGGAATGTTGTTTTGATAGCCACCAAAACACCACCTCCTCTCTTAGTCGAAGCCTCATAACGGTCGCGACGATAGACATCATAGTCTCTTATGAAAAGTTCTTCATTTGAAATGTCTGTGTGAAGCCAAGTCTCGGTTAAGCAAATGGCATCATAATCTTCTTGTGAAGCTGCAAGGTAAAAGTCATTTGTTCTTGAACGAAGACCACCAACATTTTGATAATAGACCGAGAAAAATGAATTGGAAATTATGTGTTCTGCTGGACACTGTTTTGGCGTTTGTCGTTTTTTGAAAAATTAAATGGTGATATGTTGACGCCCTTGGGCCAGAAGTTGGCACAAAACACTTGCTTCGAATATTCATGAGGAAGTTTCAAACCAAAACTGATTGAAACTAATCTTTTTTTATCAGAGGATAAACCGAAAGAAAACTGTCATCTGTTAAATTAAGTTTTTTCATTACATATTCCTTTAAATCTTCTGCTTTTACCGAAGCATGTAGCTTAGAAACATGGAATACCTTGAAACTGGGGACACTTCGAAGAGAATCATTAGCTTGATCGATACCGAAGATTCTTTTGTGTCGCCTATTATTATTATCACTCTTTTTGGGAATAACATCACCAACAGGAGAAGGTTTTTTAATATTTTTCCCTTTCTTACGAACTGTAACAAATTTATCAATCGGAGATTGATTTTTGTCAACGTTGGAAGGAAATGATTTTTTCAAAAATCTTTAAATGCCTGTGGCAGTTAAAGGGTTAAGCTGAGGGGGTATGTTCCTTACAACTTTTTTGCTGGAAATCAACTGAGGAATCATAATCTGGTGCGTTTATGCGGCAGTTGCAATTTTAGTAGATCAAATTTCTTGAAATACAGCCTCACTTACTGATCCATCCCCCACAAACATAGCTAGGTTACTTGAAAGGCACGAAAAAGGAATGCAAACTTTTGTCCGATTTACGCTAGTTCAGCTGAAAGACAGACAAAGGCAACTTAAGTTTTGTATCAAGTTCAAGTATCTTGGCTCGATGGTGAACAACGGAGCCATATGCGATGATGACATCAAACATGGCACAAATGTTGGCTGGATGAAGTTCCCAGAAAACTCTGGAGTTTTGTGCGATAAGAAAATGCCACCGAAGCTAAAGGGCAAGTTGTACAAAACGGTTGTGCCTCCCGCACTTATGTATGGGTCTGAGTGGTGTATGTATGAAGGTTACGCAAAAGAAATGACAGCGACTGAAATGAAAATGTTACGCATGTCAATTGGTATAACCAAAAGGGACCACATCAAGAGTAACTACATCAGAGGCAGCTTGTCCATAGTCCAAACAATCACCGAAAAGATGGAAGACCGACAAATGGATTGGTATTGCCATGTTGAGAACCCCGCAAAGAAAGCGATATCAATGGAAGTTCCACTTGATGGACCCAAGGGCAGAGGCAGACCGAAGAACACCTGGATGTGTCAAATGAAAAAGCAACAACAAGGCATTGGTCTCGGCGATGACACGAGCCAAGGTAGAGCTGGCTGTAATAATATGCTGATATATTACTTCCAAAACCTGCGATGTGCCTACACCGCAGGTCGAGCAACGCAATAGTTGGGGAGGACAGCGAAATACGTCTTATTTGCTAGTTGTGTCCGCCGCTTAATGTTGTTGTTGTAGCAGTGCAGAAGAGTGTGAGCCGCTCTGCATGTCTGTGGATGTGCTCTAAGTTTCGTCGTCGTTCTCGCCTATTGTCTCAATTGACAAGAACGTAGCAGCTGCAATAGGATTGTCCCATAATGCCTTCGGAGTGAGGTTAGTGGGTGCAGCGGGGCATTGAAACAGGTGGTCCACATCGTGAGGCGCACCACCGCAGCTCGGACAAATGTTATTCGAGATAGGTACGAAGTGAGGCGTGAACAAAAACCCGACCTAAGCATGGCTAGTGTCACTCTTGTGGCTCTCGGCTGTCTAGTCTCCTCAGGCGATATGGGTGGTGGGGGCACTGAGAGGACTATTCCCAATCTCCCTATTGACCGATTCACAACGGTTGTGTGAATATCTGCGATGGCCGCATGGTATGCTGTGTTATCGAATATATCGGGAGGTGCACGTTTGTATCTCTGGACGTCTCAAAATCTCTGATTCCACTCCTGACATGTCGTGGAGGGGGAGTATTGTCCATGAGATGATGATTTGGATGGTCCTCTCGATAGCAACCGACCAGATATTGTAAAGTCAGGAGGAGATTGTGATCACGCACTGATAACTTGCTGGTTTCTTGATGAAGATGATCCTGGGGCGACATGAGATGGCAACCTGTAGCGATACGTAGAGCAGCGATCTGGCATGCCTGGATCTTATTCCAGTTTGTGTCACAAACGGTTTGTGTTCACACCGGGGCTGCATAGCTAGGGATTGCCCTACCTATCGCTTTATAGGTGACCAATATAGTTCCTTTGTCCTTTCACCAGGAACTCCCGGCTAGTGCCTTTAGGACGTTGTTTCTACTGTGCATTCTGTCGACTCCGTAATCTTTCGACTTCATCATGATATCCAAATAGACACAAAGGATCTTGGAGTTGGTAACAGTAGGAACAACGTCTTCAGCATGCTTGCCAGTACGGATCCCAAGCACCTCCGAAAATTCCTGCGTCCAGGTGGTGAGAAGAGTTGCAGTACATTTAGACGGCGAAATGACTAGGTTGCGGATATTGAAGAACTCCACCAGTTTCTCAATATAGTCATTCAGTCGAGCACACATGCAATTTAAATCATTCCCCGAGGTGAGTACGGTGCAATCGTCTACATAGGAAATTAGTGCGATACCTTCCGATGGTATTGGAAGGCTCGACAGGATGTTAAACAATGTAGGAGAGATTATACAAAAGGCTTTCTGCATCAATCAATCATGCAGACATAATGTTGATGTCATCGGCGTACGCTATTAATTGACTCGACTTGATGAGCTGTTGTCCATATTCGTGGCTTGAATTACATACTCCAGAGCAACCACCCTGCTTAAATTCAGTCCAGAAAGTCTAACCTGCGAGAGAGACCTTAGTCATAGTCATCCTTATGAGTCGCACTAGCTTTGCCGGTATACCAAAATGCAGCAATATGTTGTACAGTGCGCTTCGATCGATACTGCCGTATGCCTACTTGAAGCTAACAACGATTTGATCTACGGCGATGTTATTATATTCCCATCACTATAATAATATAACTTCACAGCGAAAAGATGATCGGTTGTTGAAAGACCTGGTCTGAAGCCGGATTAATTGTCTTTTCTAGGATTACCTTCTATATATAAAAATGCGAGCGGAGCGATAACCATTCTTTATTGTTTTATTAATGTTCTAACTGGCTTATTTATTTGCTGTAACTCCTCGTCAAGATGTTTACGGTGCTTATGCCTTATTAACTTATTAGATACTCGCCGGAGTTTATTGTATCTCTCTTTCTAGGCTCGGGATGCGCGTTGTGTGAATTGTTCGCCTCAATCTAGGTCGTCAAGCCAGTCTGTTCGTCTACCTGGGCTTTATACCCCACAACCTCCTCTGCCACTCCTATTATGCTGTCTTTAAGCTCCTCCGAAGAGATTCTGAGCCGGTAGGTTGTATTCACCACAAAGGGATCGAAGTCGCAGTTGGCTCTTCGGTAGGATCGGACATCTAAGACATTCGAATCCTATCTGTTGTTGATAAGTAAGCGGTCGATCTAGTTCACCTCTGCATACGGATGCGTCGATGAGGGACACATGTAGAGCTTATGACTCTGCCGCTCGCGAAGTCGATAAGTCGCTGACCGTTGTTGTAGGCTCCAACTAAGAGGCTATATCCTCTAGTAGTTCCCCTACGCCAGCTTTCGTTTCCGACTTTGGCGTTAAAGTCTCCCGGCAGCAGCTTGACGTCGTTGAATGGAAGTGAGTCGAAGAGTGATTCTAGGTAGATACAGAACTCGTTTTTAATCGCGTCTTTTTTTTATACCCGTCACTATGTGAAAGGGTATATTAACTTTGTCATGAAGTTTGCAACGCACAGGAGGAAGCACATCCGACTATATAAAGTATACAGGGTTATTGGTTAAGTCGACCTATTCCCTGCAACACGTTATAATAGGGTCAAAATGCAACAAAATGAGGCCATAAATGTTAGGCCGATTTTCAATGGTCACTGAGATAAATGCATTTTTAGGTTTTTTTGAAATAACCTAGAATTTTGCCATTTAAAGTAAGAATTAAAAAAAACTACTAAGGTAATGGACTTAAACTTGTTTTTGGATTTTAGTCAATACCATAGCAGACATTTCTTAATCATTTAAAATTTCAAAAACCCATCACAATTCGAAATTTTTAATTTTAAATAAAAAAAATTTTTCTTAAATTTTTTTAAAGATATTTTTTAATGTAGTATTACTAAAAAAAATTATATGACATGGAGTCTGCAGACCACTGAAAAAATATACGCGTATTGTCAGCTTTCCAAAAAGGTGTCAATGTCAATACAAATATTTGAAATAATTGAAACAGCTAGCTGCAACTTGTTCGGGAACCATCATTTCGTTTGATAAAAAATGAAATAAAGCAGTACATTATACGTATTCGTACGATGCACTTTGAATTTAATGACATTTATTTCATTTTCATCAGTAGGAACAACATCCTAGCTGGTAGCACCTGGGGCAAAGATAAAGAAACCATGCTAGCTACTTATAAAGCGGTGGGTCGAGCGGCCGCTGATTATGCAGCCCCAGTTTGGACACATAGTCTATGTGACACAAACTGGTCCAAAGTTCAGGTCTGCCAAAATGCCGCTCTACGCATCGCGACAGGTTGCCTTCTGATGTCTGCCCAGGATCACTTACATCAGGAGACAAAATTGATGCCAATACGTGATCACAATCTCCTACTCTCTAAACAGTATCTTGTTGGTTGCTACCGTGAGGATCATCCCAATAATCATCTCATGGACCGAATTCCTCCACCACGACATGTCAGGCGTAGTTTACGAGACCTTGAGAGAGAGGTTCAGGGATACAAACGGGACCCTTACGATGAAGTTACATACCGAGCCGCCATTGCAGCGATCCACACTGAAGAAGTGAATCGGTCTATCGCGAGTTTAGGTGTGAATAGAGTCCTCTCAGAGCGCCCACCACCAATTTCGCCTGAGGAGATTAGGCTCCCGAGAGCCACCAGAGTAACACTAGCTCAACTTCGGTCGGGCTTTTGTTCACGCCTTAATTCGTACCTTTCTCGCATAAACCCGGACATCCAAAACATCTGTCCAAACTGCAATGGCACTCCTCATGATGTGGGCCATTTGTTTCAATGCCCCGCTGCGCCCACTGATCTCACCCCTATATCACTGTGGGAAAACCCTATCGCAGCAGCCATGTTTTTGTCCTTAGACCTCACGGACACAAACATTGACGAACCATAAATCGTACCCACATAGATGCACAGAGGTTACACACCTTTCTGCACCGCTACAAGAAGAAGATTCAATCTTTTCCATCAGTAAAAATAACGCGTTTGTCCAATCCATACAGTTTCTCCATTGGGGTTGAATATCTTGGTATGGAACTAGTGAGCTTTCTTAAATTAGGGGTACTCAGAGTACCCAGGCTTTTAAAGATATTCTTCCTAATGTATTGCCTAAGACTTCCGACATTTTCCATGCCATTCCTATAAGATTTTAGCAAGATAATGACTCCAATTATGAAGCAAGGCTGATGAAAATTGATTTGAAGACCAACTAATCAAGGTTATGGAAAGACCTTCATACTTCCTAGATATAAATATCATCAATAAATCACCACGAGGAAGATCTTTACCGTTAGACGATAGTTTAAGAACACTGAAGCTCTTTGGCGTACGTTTAGAGGAGCTCGGGACGAAATCAACTTAGTTTACCGTTAAACCTATACAATTCTATCCCAGATTAAGTTTTTGGGCTCAAATTATTAAAATAAAGTTCTTCTTATTACCAGCTTCATTTTCCAAAGTAAAATTATCCTTTCTTACCGTTATTTGATGTTTTATTTCCACTGGAACTATCCTATTGACTTCACCATTTGTACTGTTTTTAAGAATTCTCGTAAGAAAATCCTAACGGGAGTCCGGATTTGAGACATCCTGTTATTTAAAGAACAGGCAGGCTACGGTAAATATTGTCACCAAGTTTGAAGAAAATACCGTTATCACTTACCGAGATACAGCCATTTTTCAAGTGGAACTATCCTATTGATTGGGAGTGTATCTCAGTGACCATTGAAAATCGGCCTAACATTTATGGCCTCATTTTGTTGCACTTTTACCCTATTATAACGTGTTGCAGGGAATAGGTCGACTTAACCAATAACCCTGTATATGTATATTATTAACAGGGCCGGCTTTAGGTGTAGCGCCGCCCGGGGCGAACTTGAAAGAAGCGCCCCTTATAGTTTCTAAACGCGAAAAAATTTCAATAGAACTAGAACTTTAACGTTCTTTGGGAATATTTTTCTCCATTGCCCCGCCGCCATTGAAACTATCCACCTTAACTGTTTTTAACTTCACGTTAATTTTCCCTTGTTTCCCAATCAATTGATTGCTTAAAGCGAACAGAAAAGTATGCCTCTATCCAGGGATTTGGAGCGGAGCGATGGAGCGGAGCGGAGCGACCTTAAATTTCGGAGCGAAAGAGCGGAGCGTGGAGCGATTTTTTGCAGGCTGGAGCGGAGCGAATTTTGCTTTGAAGTTCGCTCCGCTCCGCTCCGATGTAAAAAATCAAAAAATTCCGAGAAAAAAAAAGGTTTTTTTCGACGAAATTTTTCATTTTATGGAACGAATTGATGATTTTGGGCTATTAAAAGGCGAAGAATTCGCTGAGAGACTTGCAAAATTTCGTATTATTGTGAAAATCATTGTGATAAAAGAGGTTTTGCGTTTAGTCATAATCATCACTCTTCATTATTAAGAAATTCAAGATCATCCAGGACAGAAAAGTCCTGTCCTGTACTCGATAAATGAAACGCCCTTTTTAATTTAAATTAGTTATTAGGTGCGTTTTACTGGATGGAGTACAGGACAGCGCAGCTTCCATAACCATTTGAGAGATCTCGTTCTATCCGGGATGTCCGGAAACTATCGCATAAAAGCACCCAAATATGATTCCTCGTGATATTTCCAGCAAAAAGGAGTATAAAAAAAGTATTAACTCTTCAGCTTCCACAGACATTTAAAGATTTTTCAAAAATTTAACATTTTACATATACATATTTTCTTTCGGTTGGGCCCAACAATTTTTCTTAAGAGTAAACCCCATAAAAATTGGATAAGCAGTTTAGTTTTTACACAGCTTCAAAGACAAAATTTTGTGATCTTACTGCATATACATTTTTTTCCCACGGAGGTGTTAGTGGTAGCATTTTTGGAAAATCTTTAAATGCTAAGGAGTTAAGAATTCAGCACCTATTTTGCTAGAAATGACATTAATAATCAGTCTTGACTCGGTAATCCGGATCTCTTTTAATCCGGATATCACGCTAATCCGGACGACTAAATATTTCCACTATGTCTTCTATAGTCCGGATTTCGGCAGCAATCTTGACTCTAAAATCCGGATATTTGAAATTTTCAGTGTGAAATGGTAGATTTGGTCTCGTACTTTTTTACGGGACTGTTTAGCAATTGACATGATGCTGGCTAATTTCTAACAAATAAAACATTTATCGACTTTTGTTCCGCCTTTTTATTTGTTTGAATTGTTTTTCCTAGAAAAAAGTGATTGCGCTAATCCGGATGTTCCAATGATCCGGATTACCCCTTGCAATAATTGATCCGGATTACGAAATTGGTGCTATCCTGTTCTGTACTTGATCGAATAAAACGCACCTGTTAAGTCATATTCTATAATACGTGAGTAGATATACGTTAAATTGAATAATTCTCTGAAAATAATAAATATTTACTAAGAACAATGAAGTTTTGTTGTGTTTTGTAATGGAGCGGAGCGGAGCGTGGAGCGGAGCGGAGCGAAAAAATTTTAGTCGGAGCGGAGCGGTTTCAAATTGGTCGGAGCGGGAGCGGAGCGGAGCGAAAAAATGTGTCGCTCCAAATCCCTGCCTCTATCTATCTTTTGCAAGATCTACGGTAGTGTTCATTTTTAAATTTTTAAATCAAACCACAAAATACTTTGCCAGTTTTATAATCGTTCAAAAATAAAAACCGGCAATCTCACGACGCAGAAACATAAGGAACCATACATCTTAGCTCACAAACATTCATTATGTTGAATGGGAAGACGATAGCAAATCCCACTTAAGTAGGTTGCACCTTTCCATTCATCTTTTCGATGTTAAAATTTCAAATTAGTAATCATTTTCAAGAGTACACTGCTATCTTCATTTGCGGAATTGACGAAGAAGACGAAAATTAAGGAAAGATGGACAATTCCAATGACTGCGTTCCTGATTCACATACGCTGGTTCCTGCGAAATCGCACTTGCTAATGGTTCTAAATACGGTTGAATTTGATGGTATCGAATTCAGTCAGTATCGGTTTTACGTATATTAGTCCATATTTTTCAAAACATTAGAGAGTTTTAGCAAGTCGTATGGAATAAAACGACAGAATTTGACATTCCATATAAAAATTCGCTTGCTTACCGTATACGAAACGAAATATCTTAATTTTGCATGTCCCAAGTAGGCATGGGTGTATTTCCGTATATTTGATTCTCTGGAAACAGTCGAAATTGGCGAAATAATTTGTCGTTTTTTACACCTATGCCTACTTAGGATATGCAAAATTAAAATATTTTGTTTCGTATACGGTAAGCAAGCGAATTTTTATATGGAATGTCAAATTATGTCGTTTTATTCCATACGACTTGCTAAAACTCTCTATAATTCATTTCCGTAGTTAGAAATGGTTTGTTCCAGAAACCTGGCTATTTTGCATTACTACAGGTTACACTATGTAGGTACCACCGGTTCATTTTTGAATCACCAACATTTAAACGTTCATTATAATTTTACAAATGCGTTTATAAACTTTTATATTTTTAAAGTAGTTTTTGTAAGTTTAATTGAGCGAGAAAAGGCAACAATGTTTGCTCTAAAATGCAATACCTATGTACATGCATATTAACAAAAATCCAAAAACTTTTCTACATAGGTACATAAATATCAATAAACGTAAGAGGCTCCATAGACCCTCCGATCGATCGGCCAGATTTTTTGATTGCGAGATAAATCGGAAGGTGTATGGGACCATCGGATTCAATTTTTTGATTTGACGTGTGGAACGTATTGCCAGTGCAAGCTGTCATGACAATCATGTGTTCTCAGTTGCCTATTTTTTGACATAAACCTGTGGTCGTTCTTCATGCTGTGGTTGTGGCGGTCATTCTCCATCAAAAGTAGCAATGGATGTCCATCTTCCATCGCCAAAAATGGTATAATTTTCGCTATTTTGTGTTGTGTCTTGTGGACCGTGAGACTGCCAATTTCAGATTGGCCGATAAATTGCCTAATGTATGTGCTGTACGGGCGGCAGATCGATTGTGGGCCCAATCGATCGGCCGAGAAATCGTCAGGTTTGTGGCGCCCTTAAGATTAATAAAGACAAAAGCATAAACATAAACCAGAATTGCATATCCTCATATAAAATATTGATGATGATGGTTTGAAAATGAATGTGCTTATTAGAACTCTGTACTACTTTTTTATTAATTAAAGGTTACATTTATCTTTGAAACGCAGTCAATTCCTAAAGTGGGAATCTGATATTATGAGTTCCCAGTTCATACCTGATTTCTATAAAGATACAGGTGACATTTTGTGTAGTGTGTCCTTGAGTGAACCTTGTGAAATTGCACATAGAATTCTTGTCGCACGTCTGTGTTTGTATAAAAATATCCCGTTAACTTGTGATTAGAATGCGCGTTAAATTGATGGTATTATACATATATGTACATTCTCTCTAAGTCTTTTTTCCAGTAAAATTTTACTAGGCTGATTCTAGTGCATAAAATCACTAAATCATTCTAGCGATTTTGATAAAATAGAACTGGTATCCACTATTTTTAACTAGATTGAATGTAAAATTGATCGAGTCTCAAATAAGACCTAGATACCCAGTTCAATTTTACTAGATGTTCAGCAAAAAAGTGATAGATCCCTAGAAAAGCAGTATATTTTACTGATATGCTATTAATTTTTGGTAGAAAACAGTTTTTAATAGTTTTCGCAACTAGAAAATCTAGGAGCATACATCTAGTTGCGGTTTACTGTATTCTAGTTGAAAAAATCATACTGTGTTCATACTTGGATCATATACAAATATTACATATATGTCCAAAGCTCACTCAAAATCGGGTACACATTTTTTTGGCCATGTCGTCTGATCTTGCACCCAATGTCACAAATACGACCATACAGATACACGTATACAGGCTATTTAAGCTATTTGCTCTTTTGCTACACAGTTCAAGTTGAAGAGAGTTTAGATACTCTTCCAGAGCATGTTTTCGTGCATTTGTCGACTTCATGAGTGTATCTTCTTCCACTGTCCCATACGCCATGGGTCGGGGTGGCTTACGCAAAAGTATCTGCGCCTTCGAAAACTGCGTATTGAAAAAACATGAAAGATGATTTGATGACATGACAATGCATTTCTTGAGGTTGCGGAACAGGTTGCCATGCGTTCGTTGACCTCATTAGTGCATTTCGTAAGGTGCATGCCGCGCTGTTAATGCAATGTAGTGGTAGCATGCGGTAAAGTGAGTGGATTTAGTGCAGGACAAGGCAACACAACTTCCATACATATTTCAAAAAAGATATATTTCTATACAGAACATCAACTGAAAATTTGTATGCAAGTTGTTCTTTCCTATTCTGTACTCGATTCAATTGGAGGGATATGAGTACGAGAGTGAGTTGTAGAGTATTGATAAAAAAAATACGATATTTGATCAGCAAAAATCCTATATCGCTGTATTTTTGCAGGATGGTTGGTGATGCTGATGGCGTCCTGATTATGGAAAAAAAGCCCCCAACGATTGGAGGGCAACCTTGAAAAAAGGGGATAAGGGAGTATTTTTTTACTTTTTAGCAAACATTTCAAAACCGACCAAATATACAGAAAAATGGTCTGAGAACGAAAAAAAATACATAAAATTACCCTTGTAAATTGTATATTGTATATAATACATTAGGATTTTAGTGAAAAATTTGGCGCTAGACTAAAAAATAAATTAGAATATTTTCATTTTAGACTCTTTTAAAAACCTCCATAGCTCTGAAAACGCAAGTACCCCTCTTCCCTTTTCAAGGCTGCAAACCTCTAATCTATTGGGACTTTTTTCCCATAACCAGAAGGCCATCCCCAAAAATCCTGCAAAAATCCATCGATGTAAGATTTTTGTCGTTCGATGACCATATTTTTTTTCTTCGGCTATAATAAAATCATATTGATTTAATTGTTTGAAACAAATGAGAATGCCCACTTTTATATGAAAGTTGGTTAACGAAATTTGTATCAGAAGTCTCAAAACGCAAAAGTCTCTATTAGAGAGCAACGAATATATGAGTTTCAATTTTGGATCGATTTTGATATAATTTGAATAAATTTTACCAAATTTGAATAAATTTTACCAATTGCAGATAGGGGCAGTTTTAGTTGAATTGAATTGAAATAGAGCTAAAATTAACCACAGTTTTCTGTACTTAAGGCATTAAAACTGTTATAGAAATACGGAAGATAAAATAAAATGATGTAAGAAAGAAATGATCTTTGGACTATGCGCCAATTTCGTAATGAATCGTACGAACACCTCACCTTGGCAGAAGTTGCAGAAAATTAAGATGGAAAAATATTTTGTTTTTGGGTCAAATCACAAAAATTTGACTTTGAAGTTCTGTAAAAACCAAACCTCTTATCCGATTTTAGTGCGGTTAATTTTATTTTTTGGATAAATTTGTTGGCTTTAATAATCATTTTGTTTTGCTATTCTAGCTAGTATAGCTTTTGACATAATGACGTTTTAGTCGTCAAAGAAAATTATTTTTTTTAAATCTTCAAATGCCTGTGGCAGCTAAAGAGTTAAGCTAAGGGGGTATGTTCAATACAAATTTTTTACTGAAAATCAATGAGGAATCACAATCCGGTGCGTTTATGCGGCAGACACCCTGTATATTTTCTTAACTTACGACTAATGAAAAAAAAAACTATCAGAAAATTGGTTTTGATACCGAAATTTATACTTTTAGGCCCCTATTTATAAACATAGCTTAACTCAAGGCGACCTTTAGTCAAGTAGGTATACCGAAATTCAAAAAAATAGATGTCATTTCCAGTAGTTTATATTACAAGTAAATTAAGTCATTTAAGGCGAAACTTAAGGAGACCTTAAGCTGTTAACACAATTGTAATATAATATAGTATTTCCCAATTGAAAACATCCTTATCCCAAATGAAAAAATCCTTATCCCAAATGAAAAAATCCATATCCCAAATGAACAAATCCATATCCCAAATGAAAAAATCCTTATCCCAAATGAAAAAATCCATATCCCAAATGAAAAAATCCATATCCCAAATGAAAAAATCCTTATCCCAAATGAAAAAACCCGTATCCCAAATGAAAAAATCCGTATCCCAAATGAAAAAATCCGTATCCCAAAAGAAAAAATCCTTATCCCAAATGAAAAATCCTTGTGTGCGAATTAAAATAAAATGAATTTAGAGGTGTTTTAAGTTGTTTCTCGCATCAAATTATGAGGTGTGGTTGATGTTATTGAGGATACGAATAGCATCGGCTTCGTGGGGTTGGCTAATGCAATTGCCGTGGTTGGGCATTTATAAAATTTTCTACTCGTACGTAAAGTTCCTTGTGTGTGGTTGGCTTTTGATCTTCATCACATACGCATACCGATCGTCATGAAATTTTGTGGAGATGCGTAGAATGGTAACAGTCTTTGGCACGAAATACTCAAAAGTTAGGTTAGGGCAAAAATAACAGGGTGTCCCGGAGATTTGAAAATTTGCACTCGCGAACGGCTCAACCGTCATGAAATTTGCTAGGAATGTCTAGAATGGTAACAGTCTTTGGCACGAAATGCTTAGAAGTTGGTAGGGCAAAGATAACAGGGTGCCCCGAAGATTTGAAGTCGAAGTCGACTTTTTTAGTTTTTAATTAAATCAAAATTGGATTTTGTGCGTGTGTAGCCCAGGTCTGCAGATTTGAAAATTATGAGGAGTCAAAGGAAATATACAATAGTGCTTGCAACATTATACAGGGTGTCCGGAAACTGCCGCATAAACGCACCGGATTGTGATTCCTCGTGTAAATTCCAGCAAAAAAGTTATACGGAACATACAAAGGCGTTTGAAGATTTTTGAAAAAATAATTCTAACTCCATTATTTCTAACAAATGGACGCTAAAATTAACACTAGTTTTCTACACTTAACGTATCAAAACTGTTAGAAATAATGGAGTTAGAATAAAATGATGAAAGAAAGATATGATCGTAAGACTATCCGCCAATTTTTAAAAGAATCGTACAAGCAGCTCACCTTGGCAGAAGTTGGAGAAAATTGAGATGGAAAAATTGATTGTTTTTGGGTCAAATCACAAAAAATTGACTTTGAAGCTATGTAAAAACCAAACCTCTTATCAGATTTTAGTGTGATTAGTTTTATTATTTAGGTAATAATCGTAATTCTAGCTAGGTAGTTTTGGAGATATTTAGATTTAAATCGGGCAGAAAATTATTTTGTCAAAAATCTTCAAACGCCTGTGGCAGCTAAAGGGTTGAGAATTGGGGGTATGTTCCGTATAACTTTTTTGCTGGAAATCACACGAGGAATCACAATCCGGTGCTTTTATGCGGCAGTTTCCGGACACCCTGTATACTGTTGCAAGCACTATTGTATATTTCCTATGCGCACATGTACGGAAATGTTTGGACAACGCCGAGATTCGATCTCTGGACCTCTAGATTACTAGGTTCGTAGAGTGCGACTCAGCCAAGTGAGTCACAGAGCGTGTCATGGCTGCACACATTAACTTAATTTATTAATTTATTAGATGTAAATCCATTCCCGTTTCCCGAATCAAGAAAAAAGAACTTATATTTTCCCACACAAAGCATTCTTATACGTTTTGAAAAAGTAGACTTTTGAAGCTGTTAATTTGGTACTACGAACTTCATAGGTGTTTGCGGCAACCACTATTACCATTCTATGTATTTAAACCAAATTCCATGTTCATTCTCTGGTATATAGTTATTAAGTTATTCGAATTAAAATTTTCTGGCCTCTTCTTATGTAATTTTCTCAAAAGTCTCATCATAATTTTCAAATCTGCAGACCTGGGCAACTAACGCACAAATAAAAATGTTGATTTAATTAAAAACTAAAAAAGTCGACTTCGACTTCAAATCTTCGGGGCACCCTGTTATCTTTGCCCTACCAACTTCTAAGCATTTCGTGCCAAAGATCATTCTACACATTCCTAGCAAATTTCATGACGGTTGAGCCGTTCGCGAGTACAAATTTTCAAATCTCCGGGACACCCTGTTATTTTTGCCCTAACCTAACTTTTGAGTATTTCGTGCCAAAGACTGTTACCATTCTACGCATGTCCACAAAATTTCATGACGATCGGTATGCATATGTGATGAAGATCAAAAGCCAACCACACACAAGGAACTTTACGTACGAGTAGAAAATTTCATAAATGTCCAACCACGGCAATTGCATTAGCCAACCCCACGAAGCCGATGCTATTCGTATCCTCAATAACATCAACCACACCTCATAATTTGATGCGAGAAACAACTTAAAATACCTCTAAATTCATTTTATTTTAATTCGCACACAAGGATTTTTCATTTGGGATAAGGATTTTTTCTTTTGAGATACGGATTTTTTCATTTGGGATACGGGTTTTTTCATTTGGGATAAGGATTTTTTCATTTGGGATATGGATTTTTTCATTTGGGATATGGATTTTTTCATTTGGGATACGGATTTTGTCATTTGGGATAAGGATTTTTTCATTTGGGATATGGATTTTTTCATTTGAGATAAGGATTTTTTCATTTGGGATAAGGATGTTTTCAATTGGGAAATACTATAATAACTCAAGGTAGGTAACTAGCTACATTGACTTCAAGTGAGGTGGACTATTCCTTGAAATCGCCTTAAGTCAAGGATGCATTGACTCGTGAAATTAAATTATTTCAATAAAAAACTACTGGAAATGGCATTTATATTTGAAGGTAAGGTATGTTTAAAAATACGGGCGTTAGTTTTGGCTAATTTTTGCTATGATTGTTGCCACGGCCGGTCAAGAAACAATACTATGTATACTATAAATTAAAAAATCTACAGCTGTCTAGACGGGAATGCATAAATGCAAATTTAGAGAAAGTATTGAATAAATTGGTCGCAACATGCAGAAAGAGCTTCTTACAAAAATCATATGTGCAAAATTTTAACTTCCTTTATTCTGTCAGAAGTTATGGAGTGAGTAAAATGCCCGAACGGAATAACATATTTTTGTAATTTCTGATTATTTACTTTTTATTTTAATAGTTTATTGAACAGAGTTAAATGTAATAATTAATGCATATTTAACTAAAATAAGATAAATTTAAGAATAGACTTCTCCTCACGCAGTGTATAAAAAGGGGAGAAGACAGACCATTTTTCTGTATCTCTTACCTTTTTTGAAATAATCGCAAAAAAACGAAAAGAGTCCCCCTTTCCCACCTTTTTTTAAGGTTGCGGATCACTAATCGGTTGGGACTTTTATTGCCATAATCTGGTGACCATCTCCAACCATAATTCAAAAAAATTTCCGATGTAGGATTTTTGCCGACCAAATATGCCATTTTCCTTAGACTTGTCGCATCGCTTGGGTTGCTTGGAATTGAGTCTCAAATATCATATTTAAATATCGGCTCAGATAATCTGAACCTCAAAATATAGATACACACGCCACAGACGAATTATAAATTTCGTAGGCGCATGCACAACGTGTTCTCGTGTCGTTTCCTTCTCTCTACTAGGGATGTCAAAAACCGGCCCATAGCCCGGTTTTCGGTTTTTTCGTTTTTTTGCAAAGCCGGTTAGACCGTCCGGTTTTAACCGGGCTCAAAGTACCGGTTTTCGGTTAACCGGTTTTTCATTGAATTGCTTAGAATTTTAGCAAAATAATGCATACACACTCGTTAAGCTGATGTTCGTATAAAAATATGACTGTGTAATGGAGCCCTAAAAGAGAAACATGTTGAACTAAAAAGATAATCAAATAATATTGTCAGAAGTATTCATAGGCCGGGTTTCTGATAGCTCTTATTCAGTACCTGTCGGCAGATTAGTCTTATCGCGTAGAGAAGACACACACCATATTTAGAAAGCTTTTCCATTGTATTGAATGGAATTTTTGTTTATTTTGCATAGCTACGCCATATTTTGCTTGTTTAAGCCATCATCTTAAGGCCTGAATAGACCTCGGGCGGAATGAAAATGAAATTTTTGTCCGCGGCGATTTTCTCAATGAAAATGCATACTTACTGTCGTGGAATATGTGGTAAATGATGGGGAATTCCATAAACTAAAATCCGAGAATGGTTTCACAATTTGTCTCTGCCATTTTATGTGTTATTTTTCAATTCCCCGGTCATTAGATAATTTCCGCGATGAACTCGTCGTGGACAGTGAATCGGTTTGACGTTTGCAAAAGTCACCACGCCCGACGGAGAATATGCTACAGAGTCGACTCATTTTCATGTTGAAAATGCATTCGGACAAGGGGGAAATTATTTTTTTTAGTTATTTTTAAGATGATTTAGGACGTAAAACGCCTTTGCAGCAATTTTCGAAGCTAAAATTTTAAACTCACCACGGTTTTTATGCCGGTTCATTACCGTTTCATTTTCATTCCGCTCGAACTCTATCCGGGGCTTTAGATTGAGAAAATCATTGCGAACTTTCATCCAACAGCGTAAATAAGCAAAAGATAACATAACTATGCAAAATTAACAAAAAATCAATTCACTATAATGGAGAAGCTTTTTGAATATTGTGTGTGTCTTCTCTGGGCGATAAGACTAACCATTCTATAAGATCTACGAGAGAATGGGCCATAATGTTTCAAAATTAGTTAACTGAGTTTTATTGCTAGACAATGTATATAGTGCAGTCAAAATATCCCATTTCAGGCATCCAAATAGAAAAAAATAGAGTAAGGCTATTTTTTGTGGTTTTTGAATCAGCGAGCTCCCAGGAATTTAAAACTCATTTTGCTAAAAAAAAATTTTGATCGGAGATGTCCCAAAAAGGACAAAAAAGGATACTCTTTAATCCTTGGCCGGAGGTCAGCATGTGGGGTATCAAATCAAAGGGGACGTCGAGTACATTACGGTGTTTGTTTCCTGTTTCAAGGACCCTCAACGGAATAAATCGAGATTAAATCGAAAATTATTGTGTTTTCCGTGAATCTTTCCAAAGCCATAACTACGAGAATAATCCAAGTTGTCACTACGTTTCTCACTTTTCCGAATCTATGATAGGTTAAGATTCTACCATTAAATTTGTTAAAAAAAATTATCGGAAAGCTCTGAAAAGGACATTAAAGGACACTAATTACAAACCTTGATTGAAAGTAAGCATGCGGGGTGTCATGTCAAAGGAGGACGTCGAGTGCATTGCATATCCGGTGTTTGTTTGCTGCTTCAAGGACACTAAATGGAAAAAATTCGGGCTTAAACGAAAAATTACGGCTTTGGAAAGATACATAATACGAGAAACATGAACATTTTCCATTGGATCCCAATTTTCTCCTGTGAGGGTCCTTGAAACAAGTAATAAACGCCAGATATGGAATGTACTCGACGCCCTCTTTGATATGACACCCCACATGCCCACGTTCGATCAAGTTTTGTAATTAGTGTCCTTTTTGAGAGTTTTCCGATCATTTTTTTTTCTTAGCAAATTTAATGGTAGAATCTTTAGCTATTATAGATTCGGAAAAGTGAGAAACGTAGTGACAATTTGAATTACTCTCGTAATTAGGGCTTCGGAAAGATACAAGGGAAACACAATAATTCTCCATTTAATCTCGATTTATTCCGTTGAGGGTCCTTGAAACATGGAACAAACACCGGATATGTAATGTACTTGACGTGATAACCCCACATGCCGACCTCCGGTCAAGGATTAAAGAGTATCCTTTTTTGTCCTTTTTGAAACCTTTCCGATCAAAATTTTTTTTTAGCAAAATGAGTTTTAGATTCCTGATTCAAAAACCACAAGAATTAACCTTACTCTATTTTTTTCTATTTGAAATGCTAATATGACTGCACTATGATGTAGATGTTGAAGTCTTTGTGGACACGACGGATGTTGAAGTGGACGCGGACGTCGTAGCAACTGCCGATTCGTCTTCCTATAACAATGAACTCTAAATGCACTGATCTGATACACATATCCATTCACGACGCACAAAAGATATGTGGGGTACTGCGAGGTCCACGAAGCAGTCCACAATAAAAAGGCAATCGAGTTTAATTTAAGTAAAACAAACTATTTATTATTCTATTCGCGGATTACAAATGTTCGGACACGACTGAACTTGTCGAGCGCTAGCGTACAAGGAAGAGTGACGTTATCAATTTCAAAAGTTGTGAAATAGCCAAAGCACTCGCATGCGAACACGGCGCCTCTCGCGGTGTCAAAGGGGAACCCTACAGCACTCCCCCCTGAATGACGTTGTCCAACATGATGACGATTGAAATCACTGATGACGATGGCTGCTCGATGTGTCGTCTCGCAATTACGACGACCGGTTCGGGGAACCACTCTCGACGAACGCTGATGAATTTTCGTAGACATGTGTACACACCGTTGTGGGGCGTGCGTACGTGTGATCACCCACGAATGTTGGACGCGCATACGTGTGATCGCTCGGGCTGTCGGTCGAACGGAAACGCCGTACCTACATCATCTGCAGTTGCAAATGAAACTCGCTTGCTTGTCGATGGTGGACGCCGAAATTCCGGAGACTGCAGCTCAACTGGTGGTGATGTTCGCAAAAACGATGGGTCGCTTATAGATGCCGGCGTCTCGGATCTGTCCACACGGGGGCCAACCCAAAAAGACCCCGGTGCAGACGATGAAGCCGGCGCCACAGTGGGGCGACTAGAACAAAAATTCGGACATAGGCAATTAGACGAAATCCAAATATTGCAGATTTAATTACTACGACTTTACACTATATAGTGTAGGCTATCGAAAACCATTGTTGATAATTTTTTAGTTGTAACGGTATTGGTTGTATAGGCAGTTTTGTTCAATAATAAATGCATTTTTGGCATATGACACCAAGATTTCAAGTACCCGTACCAACCCTCTTACCTAATAAAATGGCACATAAATATGCTTTTCACGTTTGGCCTTTGGATAAGAGGGCCTTGTTATGGTATCTACGTATCTAACAAAGAACATAACGGTAAATTTTAACGATTCTAGCAAAAAACCTTGATATTTTTGTTATTTCATCAAAAACAAAAAATGGCCGTAGTTGGCCGGGAAATGAATTAAACCATAATTATCTGCAATTAATGGAGTCAATAAAAACACACAGTTTGGCTGCGACGAGCTGCGACCCCGACCACAGTAGCTATTTTTATCGACTAACCTCTGTTTTTCATGTTTTCCTTTTCGCAAAATAACTTTCACTCTGATGCAGCTTTGGACTTTAAATTGTGTTTACATGCTGGCAATGTTATAAGCTCACATGATACTGAAAGTGGGGTAAATCGGAGCAACAGGTCCCGCACCTCCCCTACAAATTATAGGTAGAAATTATGTAAGATTAAGCTGAATTAAACTAATACGCTCAAATTATGCTACTAAGTTTCTAATCGAATATCCTTCGACAGGGCTAAATACAGATTCGATTAAATAAAAGATTCCACCAACTCCCCTATAATAGATCTTACTCTACCAGAAAAATGGTCTTAGTTACTTGTAATTCGCAAAGCGAAAAGTCGTTTGTTTCGGTGTTTGCATATTTCTGATAATTTGTTACAAGCTCCTGAAAAGCTTACATAAAAGAGCAACTTTTGTGAATTTTCCAGATTTATCCGTTCGAAGAACCGTTATGATATTAACGTTTGCATTTGCTATGTCAAATAAATTTTGTAAATTTTCAAAGTTTGAATTCCTATATCTTCGAAATAACAGTGAATTCTCTAATGTGAGAGCAGTCAAATTACATAAATTGTATACATTTTTAGGACCTTAATCCAAATGCTAAATTGCACACAGCAAGACAGATAAAATTTGGGACTTGTTTGGTTACTCTAGCTTTCCCAAAGATTTCATAAATAATGATGCAGTTTTGTAACGGTAAATGAGAGAGCATTATGGGCACATAATATTTTTCTCTAAATGAGTCGTACTATCTATTAATATCATTTGTAACATCAGGAAGGAGAAACGGTAAATTGTCTATACTATGGGATTGGTGAAAGCATCCTTAAAACCGCTATATCTTCTTTTAGACAGGGACTATTTGAAAATGGAGTCCGCCATTCGATTCAGCAGAAACAAGTTCAACTTTTAGTCATTTACGTGGTACATTTTACAACAGGACATCTTCACAAATATGCGATGTCCGAAAAATCATTGATTTCGCCCCACTGTGCGGCGCCATACATGATGCCGGAGTGGTAGCCACACACGTTGTCCGAGCAGGCGGGAAGTACGGGATCGACTGAGCCCCAAGTGGAGGCAGCTCCTGTGTATCTCCTGCCAAAAACGCAGGTTTCAAGCGTTCTGTTGAAACATTGACTTGTTTCCCGTTGACATCAAGCGCAAATACGTGCGACGAAATGCGCTTGATAACCCGATGGGGGCCAGTATAAGGTGGACATAGCGATTTTTTTACTGCATCCACCCTAAGGAATACATGTGTGCACGAACTTAAGTCCTTGAACACAAATGTAGGTCTGGAACTTTGATGCTCGATTGGCTTCGGGCGCAGCTGTCTCATTCGTTGGCGAATGACGTCGAGGAATTCGATGGGGTCGCTTGCAGACTCGTCGTCAACAAACCACTCTCCGGGCAACCGCATTGTCGAGCCGAACACCATATCGGCTGGGGAAGAACCGAGTTCTTCCTTGACGCTATTACGTAAGCCCAGCAGAACGATAGGAAGCGCGTCGGCCCAATCGCTATCAGACTGATGACACATTATCGCCGCTTTTAAAGAACGGTGCCACCGTTCTAACGCTCCATTGGATGCCGGGTGGTACGGTGAAGTCCTGGTGCGGGCGCATCCCAGCAGCTTCGTAAGCGAACGGAAAAGCGCCGATTCGAACTGAGTCCCCTGGTCCGTTGTGACTACCGCAGGTGCTCCACAGCGGGCAACCCAGTTCGAATAAAACGCTTTGGCGACAGTGGCTGCAGTTTGGTCGGAGATAGGTACCGCTTCTGGCCATCTCGAGAAGCGATCCATCATCTCCGGGTCACGCGCCTGCTCGGCAGCCATCTCGCTTGCGTCAAACTCGGACGGCAAAGAGATCGATTCGAGTCGCGACAATGCATCCGCAACAGTATTCGTCGGGCCAGCTATATGCTCGATTCGCGTACAAAATTGGGATATATAGTTCAAATGCCGTATCTGTCGAGGTGTGGACTTGTCCGCCTTTTGCGAAAAAGCGTACACAAGCGGCTTGTGATCCGTGCGTATTACGAAGTTGGCACCTTCCAAGATATGCGAAAAATGTTGCACACCGCTATACACGGCCAATAGCTCGCGGTCGTATGTACTGTACACACGCTCGGCCTTGGAGAGTTTCCGCTGAAAGTATGCAAGCGGCAACCAGCGATCGCCGTGTAACTGCTCCAGCACCGCACCAACTGCGACGTTGGACGCATCCGTCACTAGAGCAAGCGGCTTATTCGGTTCGTAGTAGACCAAGAGGGTTGCGTTGGCTAAACTCTCGCGGCAGGTTTCGAACGCCTGGTTGGTCTCAGGATCCCAGCTGATGGCGGTGTTTTCAGACTTCGCTTGATGACACAACAACTCGTTGAGCGGAGCTTGCATATTCGCTGCATTCGCGATAAACCGGCGATAGTAATTTAACGCTCCAAGAAATCGGCGCAATTCCTTGTAAGTGGTCGGCCGTTTGTAACTCCTTATCGCTTCTACGCGCGAGGCAGGTGGTGAAATTCCTTTCTCGTTGATAGTGTGACCAAGGAATTCGATCTCGGTAACGCCAAACACGCACTTCGCTTCATTAACCACCACACCGTATTCGCTCAGACGCTCGAAAAGTAGGCGCAAATGCTTTTCGTGTTGCTCAGCAGATTCCGAAGCCACCAACACATCGTCGATATAGGTAACGCAAAAGTCCAGTCCTCTTAGCACCTCGTCCATAAATCGCTGAAAGGACTGCGCGGCATTACGAAGCCCAAACGTCATCACGACAAACTCGAACAAGCCGAATGGAATCACTGCCGTTTTGGGGACATCAGCTTCAGCAATCGGGATCTGGTGGTAAGCCCTGAGCAAGTCAACTTTACTAAAAATTCATTTTCCAGCCAACCCCGCGAAGATGTCTTCGATGTGCCTCATCGGATAACGGTCGGGCTGCGTGACCGCATTGAGTCGGCGAAAATCGCCACATGGACGCCAACTTCCATCCTTTTTGGGCACTAAGTGCAGGGGGCTTGCCCACGGGCTATCCGACGGCCGACACAGTCCCATTTTCAGCAGAAAGTCGAACTCTGCTTTCGCTGCCGCGAGTTTCTCAGGTGTGAGACGTCGGGCTCTTTGCGCTACAGGAGGTCCACTTGTTGAAATATGGTGCCGAACATGATGGTTTGGCCCAGCGCCTGCCGGATTCTGGCCAGTGAGTGTCGGAAACTGCTTAATTATTCGATGATAGCGTGTCTGGTCAGCCGAAGTCGACACAGTTGCTAGCTGCACTGGTGCACGCCGACCTTCCGTTCGCTCGCTGGTTTTCGGGTCGATAACACAATTGTTTTTCATGTCGATCACCAACCCAAAATGCCGCAAAAAGTCTGCGCCGATGATGGGCCCCGACACCTTCGCAACACAGAAGTGCCAATTCAACACTCGCCGGAAACCGAAATCCATCGATAGCGTACGCTGCCCATATGTGCTGATGGGCGAGCCATTCGCTGCGCATTGTAGGAAGAGTGCTTGGTCAGCTTGGTTACCTTGCCGGGGGGAACAACTGATACATCTGCTCCCGTATCGACAAGGAAAACCAAGCCCGATGTTGCGTCCCGAAGAAAGAGGCGGCCTGTTTGCTGGACGCTGTCGACTGCCGCTTCTGACAGCGTCGGCACTAGTTTTCCGACTTCGAACTGGCCGGCCACTTGCATGGGGCCCTGCACTTACGCGCACGCTCCCTGAACCGCTGGTGGTAAAAACACCACCCCGCCGGCGATGGGGCGCGCCCGCGCGCACTGGATGCGTATGATCGCTCCTCATTCCTTCTACCAAGCTCCGATCGCAGAGCCGCTACCTCCTTTTGCAGCGCGTCAAACTGCGCCAGCGTGCCATTGTTGTCCACCTCGGATACACTTGGGGGTTCGCGCACCTCCATAATCTTATCGGCCACTTCCGCAAGCCGCGACAGGCTCGACGCTTCGGACACACTTAATATCGCCTGCACGTTCGGAGGCAGACGCTGTAACCACAGCGACTTCAACAGTGACTCGGTGACGTTAGCTCCGCCTTTGAGCCGCAATACACGCAGGAGTTGCGAGGGGCGCTGATCCCCCATCTCTGATCCTGTCAGAAGCTCCCTGAGCTCGGCTTCCTCGGAGACTCGGAATGCGCTCAATAAACGCTCCTTAAGCGTCGCATACGAACCGTCTTTAGGTGGCGATTTAACAATATCCGCAACCTGTGCGAGGATACTTGGGTCGAGCTCGCCAACAACCTTGTCGAACTTCGTGGCATCACTTGTGATTCTATGCGATCGAAACTGCGCTTCAATGCGCGCGAACCACAACGCTGGTAGCGATACCCAAAACGGGGGCAGCTTGAACGCCGTGATGCTGCTCAATGCAAGCGCAACATCTTCGCTCTGGGCATCAACAAATTTTTCATCGTTCGCCATGATGCCGCGTTCACGAGGTCGAAAAACACTAATTTAAACTTCGCACATTCGTGCAGGAAGCGAAATCAAGTAGGCTTAGGGATATGATAATATCTATTATAATATATATTACCAATATATGACTATGTAATAGCGGCCTTATCAATTTCAAAAGTTGTGAAATAGCCAAAGCACTCGCATGCGAACACGGCGCCTCTCGCGGTGTCAAAGGGGAGCCCTACAGATACACGTGTGACACACAACGTAAACAATATCTGCCTTGGAAAGGAAAAATGCAAGGAGCGGTAGTTTGACGAAGCGATGGTTCTTGGAATAATAGCACTAAGGAGAGTGTTCGGAAATACGAAATTTTTCATAGAAGACGAGCAATAGAATTACAGACTGACAAATGAAGAAAATATAAAAATTTTATGAATTTGGAAAAAAAATTTTCGGTTTTAACCGGATGGGCAAACAACCGTCCGGGTTAAAACCGGGAGGATGAAAAAACCGAAAAAAACCGGTTAACCGTTTTGAAAGCACCGGTTTTCGGACTAACCGTCCGGTTTTTGACATCCCTACTCTCTACCCAACTTTGTCCACTTCTCATCCGCCGCGGTGCCATACATTGCACACCACACAAGACGCGGGCGGTACGTGGCAGAGAATGAATTTCATAATCATTTCTGTGTTCATAACATAACATATGGTCCGCAACGGCAACTTGCTCTCTTCCTCGGACCCACTTGGTCCACTTGTCATGCATCACGGAGATATCCATCACACACCACGGAAGTCGCAGGCAATGGCAAGCGATGAGTGATTCTTAAAAGATACTATAAAAAGAGTCTCTTGACTCTCTTGAACTGGAAAACGTTCTCTCAAATTCACACGCACACAGGCTCATGCGATTCGCTTGAAAGCTCTAGGATATTTCAGATACATTTTCATAGGAACAACATTTTGTACCAATTTGGACATATATGTATTATTTGTATATGCTTGGATGGTCGTGTACTATAGCCTGCATTAGTATTTTTTTTTTTTTTACATTATACTAATTCAGCAGTTAAAAAAATCTTAAGCAACAGACGAATTTGTAAAAATAAAGTAAATTAAAAATACGGGTTTCGGCGGCCCAAAACCGGGCGCCCGGGACGACCGCCCCGTTCACCCCACCCTAAAGGGCCGATTATTAATCAGTGTGACGAGAGAAATCGATTGAGCGATGTCCGTCTGTCTGCCTGTCCGTCTGTTGCAACGCAAACTAGTCCCTCAGTTTTGAAGCTATCGGGCTGAAATTTTGTATACAAGTTTCGTTTTAGTGTACGCTGTGTATATGTCGGAACGAATAGAATCGGACCTTGGCGTCTTGGGGCTGCCCCAGAAAACTAGGTTCTTCTAAGAAAAACTTTTTTCTTTACGTACCAATCTTAACCAAACTTCACCGAAGTGTGTTCCTAGTTAAGCCTCAAAACATATCTAGGAACGGATGGAATCGGAACATTACATCATAGGGCTGCCATACAAACCAATCCCTGAAAATTAAGTTCTTCTAAGAAAAACTTTTTCTATTTTAATCCGACCTTGACCAAAATTTACCCGAATATGTTTCCAGTAAAGCCTCAAAAATATCCAGGAACGGATGAAATCGGAACACTACGTCATAGGGCTGTCATACAAACTAACCCCTGGAAATTAGGTTCTTCTTAGAAAAGCTTTTGTCTTAATGAACCAATCTTAACCAAACTTCACCTAAATTTGTTCCTAGTAAAGGCGCAAAACATATCTAGGAATGGATGGAATCGGAACGTTACGTCATAGGGCTGTCATACAAACTAGTCTATGAAAATTGGGCCAAAATATGGCCATCGAACGGCAAAAATCCTACATCGGATTTTTTTTTATTATGTTTGGGGATGGTCCCCAGATGATGGCATAAAAATTACCAACCGATTAGGGGTCCGCAACCTTAAAAAAAGGTGGAAAGGGGGGGGGCATTTTTTCGGTTTATTGCGATCATTTCAAAAACAGCAAGAGATACAGAAAAATGCTCTAAGGACGAAAACAACTACATAAAATTACCTTTCGAATGATATAAAACACATTAGAGTTTAATTAAATATTTCGGCGTCAGAATAGAACATAAATTAGAATATTTTCATTTTAGACCTTTTTTAAAAGCTCCATAACTTTTGAAATAATGCTAGTTCAGCCGTAAAATTTTGTATAGTATACACAATAAGTTCAAGATCATCTTAAGGTAAACATTGAGTCGCTCCGGTCAAGGAGCCCCATTATTCCCCCATTTGAATTTGTCAAAACTGAATGTCCATAACTCCCCCCAAAATTAGAGCAGAGTGCTAAATTTTGGTTTGTTGCGATTGGAGGTCATAGTCACCCCACCTACCAAAAATCAGCTCATTCGGATAAAAACCAAGGGTACCTCCCGTACAAAGTGGCCCAAGACAACTTTGTTTTGCAGTTAATAAAATGAGTAGTACGTAGAACAAACTCCTGATGGGTCACTTTGTATGGGAGATACCCTGAGTTTTCATCCGAATGAGCTGATTTTTGGTTGGTGGGGTGACTATGACCCAACAAGCCAAAATTCAGCACTCTGCTCTAATTTTGGGGGAGTTATGGACATGCAGTTTTGACAAATGGGGGGATTAAGGGGGTCCTTGACCGGAGCGACTCAATGTTTACCTTCAAATTATCTTGAACTTATTGTTAATACTTATGCAAAATTTTACGGCTGAACTAGTATTATTTCAAAAGTTATGGAGCTTTTAAAAAAGGTCTAAAACGAAAATATTCTAATTTTTGTTCTAGTCTAACGCCGAAATATTCAATTTAACTATAATGTGTTTTATAATGTAATTTTATGTAGTTTTTTTCGTCTTCAGACCATTTTTCTGTATCTCTTACGGTTTTTTAAATAATCGCAATAAAACGAAAAAATGCCCCCTTTCCCCCTTTTTTAAGGTTGCGGACCCCCAATTGGTTGGGACTTTTAATGCCATAATCTGGGGACCATCCCCAACCATAATCCAAAAAATTTCCGATGTAGGATTTTTGCCGACCAAATATGCCATTTTTCTTAGACGACAAGGCCCTCGGACCAGATTGCATTTCGATGGTCATGCAAAAACATCTCGAGCTTCTAGCCATTTAGTATCTCACGAGTGTCTTGAACTTCATTTGATGCATAGCCAGTTTGAGTCGAGAAAAATGTGAGTTTGTAGAATTTGTAAAGGTCTTCTTCTCTGTACGTAACCCCTTGGGGCATGGTGCGTTCACTCAGCCGTTTATAGGCTACTTCAACTCAACTTTACATAGCATATAGAGGAGTGTATTATAATGTTGCAAGCACTATATATTTCCTGGACCACGCCGAGATTCGATTTCCGGACCTCTAGATTACTACCATCGTAGAGTGCGAGTCAAACAAGTGAGCCATAGAGCGTGATCGTAAACAATGCGTGTAAAGAATGTACAAAATTGAAATTATTTTAATAAATAAAAAAACAATTCATTTTGTGAAACATGACTTTTTAATTAGTTCTCTTTTTTCAGGCCAGTAAAACAATCAAGATATATTATATGTATATCCCATAAGCGTCGCAGCAAAGCATATCACTGCATATAACAATGTTTGTGGATCAAATTTACTGCAAGAAATGTTACAGGAACTAGCCGCCCTCGATATGGTCCATGAGATGAATATTTGGATGATCAGGGTAACGCACCCATGTCGAGCATGTTTCCTAGAAGGTTTTGAAAGTTCTCTGAGGGTTTTTTGCATGCTTGGTTAATTCAGCGCTTTCGCCAGAGATTTGATTAACTATTCCTGTATAGTAACCTAGCTATGTTTGTGGGGGATGGATCACTAAGTGAGGCTGTATTTCAAGAAATTTGATCTTGACTATTTGATCTACTAAAATTGCAGCTGAGTTCTGTGGTCGTATTCCGATATAACCAACACTAGCACGAGTCTCCAAGAACCTCCTATCATGAATAATAGTATTAAGAATTGAAACGAAATTACGATAGCCTTTCAGAATTTTTGGAATCGCGAGGCCGATGCCTAGGTCGAATCCACCAGTGTGAGAGATTCCCTTTTTTAGTGGGGACATAACTCGATATACCTTCAATTCTTTGTACGATGGGGTCGATATTGGCTGGTCAGAGCGCTTAAAAATGTTGCAAAGCAAACTTCGTTGGGACCTTGTGTGTAGGAGAGAATTATGCACGGGCTTGGGAATTCGTCGACCTCAAATGTGATGGAAAATAATTTATATGCCAGGCCAGCTCTTGCTTGAAACCATAAAGACCTATAAACGGGCACGATTTCAGTATCTGTAGCGCCAAATTTTGATGATGCCATTTCATTAATATTGGCCTGAAACGACCAAATCTGCAATCCTTTTTCGCGAAATCGTAACGGTTCTCCGGATATTCAATGTCAAAGTTTGACATTTATATGGGGTAGTTCAGTTTTTAATGGGAAATTGGGGGTATTTTTTACCACAGTTTGATGTGAATCAATAGCCTTGCCCCGAAAATAACATTTTCAATTTATTTTGCCTCGCTGTCTAGCAAATTTTACAATTCTTGCTCGCAAATATATTTTGACATTTCATATTATTAACATCTTTGCCAAATTGGTAAAACTTGCTATTCTAGTGGGACCGATTAAAATTAAAACGTCAATTTTATGGCGTCGAATACTTTCCCCAATGTGTAAAGCGGAAATACCCCCCTTTTCTTATCAAATTACTTAACTGGCTTCATAGAAAAGTCAAACTTTGACATTGAATATTTGGAGAACCGTTACGATTTCGCGAAAAAGGATTGCAGATTCGGTCGTTTCAGGCCAATATTAATTAAATGGCATCATCAAAATTTGGCGCCACAGATACTGAAATCTCCCCTATAAACGTATGGGCGGCTGTTCTACGTTGAGCTCTGGAGCACCCATTTGGATAAATATCATTTTTAACACACACCCCTCTATGATTGCTGCACCACAAACTATATATTACCGATTCCGTATTTGCGGCATCATACGATCGATTCTGCCAGAAACTGACTGACTGAAAAGTCAAAGCGATCTGAAAATGAACCAAAAGCACAGAATTCAACTTTAGACATTTTCATAACTTTATTAAAACCAAAATAAAAACATTTTCCAGCTATCCTGCTGCATTTATAATCTTCCAGTTTAAATCGAACCGAATCCCCAACACTGAATTTCTCGTTTTCCGATAGAAAAATTACTTTCTCTCCGTGCCACGTTAAACCTGAATCCTTACCGTCCATGAACTTCACTCGGAACAATTTCTGATCCTTGTGTATGATACCAGAAAGCATATTCCGATCGGTAGTGATTCATCCATCGCCTTTCGGAATTTCTCCGCGTAGCTTTAGACATTGAACCTTCTTCTGGGGGGAAGTTGAATTTCAGCTGAACTTGTCGAGCGCTAGCGTACAAGGAAGAGTGACGTTATCAATTTCAAAAGTTGTGAAATAGCCAAAGCACTCGCATGCGAACACGGCGCCTCTCGCGGTGTCAAAGGGGAACCCTACAGCACTCCCCCCTGAATGACGTTGTCCAACATGATGACGATTGAAATCACTGATGACGATGGCTGCTCGATGTGTCGTCTCGCAATTACGACGACCGGTTCGGGGAACCACTCTCGACGAACGCTGATGAATTTTCGTAGACATGTGTACACACCGTTGTGGGGCGTGCGTACGTGTGATCACCCACGAATGTTGGACGCGCATACGTGTGATCGCTCGGGCTGTCGGTCGAACGGAAACGCCGTACCTACATCATCTGCAGTTGCAAATGAAACTCGCTTGCTTGTCGATGGTGGACGCCGAAATTCCGGAGACTGCAGCTCAACTGGTGGTGATGTTCGCAAAAACGATGGGTCGCTTATAGATGCCGGCGTCTCGGATCTGTCCACACGGGGGCCAACCCAAAAAGACCCCGGTGCAGACGATGAAGCCGGCGCCACAGTGGGGCGACTAGAACAAAAATTCGGACATAGGCAATTAGACGAAATCCAAATATTGCAGATTTAATTACTACGACTTTACACTATATAGTGTAGGCTATCGAAAACCATTGTTGATAATTTTTTAGTTGTAACGGTATTGGTTGTATAGGCAGTTTTGTTCAATAATAAATGCATTTTTGGCATATGACACCAAGATTTCAAGTACCCGTACCAACCCTCTTACCTAATAAAATGGCACATAAATATGCTTTTCACGTTTGGCCTTTGGATAAGAGGGCCTTGTTATGGTATCTACGTATCTAACAAAGAACATAACGGTAAATTTTAACGATTCTAGCAAAAAACCTTGATATTTTTGTTATTTCATCAAAAACAAAAAATGGCCGTAGTTGGCCGGGAAATGAATTAAACCATAATTATCTGCAATTAATGGAGTCAATAAAAACACACAGTTTGGCTGCGACGAGCTGCGACCCCGACCACAGTAGCTATTTTTATCGACTAACCTCTGTTTTTCATGTTTTCCTTTTCGCAAAATAACTTTCACTCTGATGCAGCTTTGGACTTTAAATTGTGTTTACATGCTGGCAATGTTATAAGCTCACATGATACTGAAAGTGGGGTAAATCGGAGCAACAGGTCCCGCACCTCCCCTACAAATTATAGGTAGAAATTATGTAAGATTAAGCTGAATTAAACTAATACGCTCAAATTATGCTACTAAGTTTCTAATCGAATATCCTTCGACAGGGCTAAATACAGATTCGATTAAATAAAAGATTCCACCAACTCCCCTATAATAGATCTTACTCTACCAGAAAAATGGTCTTAGTTACTTGTAATTCGCAAAGCGAAAAGTCGTTTGTTTCGGTGTTTGCATATTTCTGATAATTTGTTACAAGCTCCTGAAAAGCTTACATAAAAGAGCAACTTTTGTGAATTTTCCAGATTTATCCGTTCGAAGAACCGTTATGATATTAACGTTTGCATTTGCTATGTCAAATAAATTTTGTAAATTTTCAAAGTTTGAATTCCTATATCTTCGAAATAACAGTGAATTCTCTAATGTGAGAGCAGTCAAATTACATAAATTGTATACATTTTTAGGACCTTAATCCAAATGCTAAATTGCACACAGCAAGACAGATAAAATTTGGGACTTGTTTGGTTACTCTAGCTTTCCCAAAGATTTCATAAATAATGATGCAGTTTTGTAACGGTAAATGAGAGAGCATTATGGGCACATAATATTTTTCTCTAAATGAGTCGTACTATCTATTAATATCATTTGTAACATCAGGAAGGAGAAACGGTAAATTGTCTATACTATGGGATTGGTGAAAGCATCCTTAAAACCGCTATATCTTCTTTTAGACAGGGCCTATTTGAAAATGGAGTCCGCCATTCGATTCAGCAGAAACAAGTTCAACTTTTAGTCATTTACGTGGTACATTTTACAACAGGACATCTTCACAAATATGCGATGTCCGAAAAATCATTGATTTCGCCCCACTGTGCGGCGCCATACATGATGCCGGAGTGGTAGCCACACACGTTGTCCGAGCAGGCGGGAAGTACGGGATCGACTGAGCCCCAAGTGGAGGCAGCTCCTGTGTATCTCCTGCCAAAAACGCAGGTTTCAAGCGTTCTGTTGAAACATTGACTTGTTTCCCGTTGACATCAAGCGCAAATACGTGCGACGAAATGCGCTTGATAACCCGATGGGGGCCAGTATAAGGTGGACATAGCGATTTTTTTACTGCATCCACCCTAAGGAATACATGTGTGCACGAACTTAAGTCCTTGAACACAAATGTAGGTCTGGAACTTTGATGCTCGATTGGCTTCGGGCGCAGCTGTCTCATTCGTTGGCGAATGACGTCGAGGAATTCGATGGGGTCGCTTGCAGACTCGTCGTCAACAAACCACTCTCCGGGCAACCGCATTGTCGAGCCGAACACCATATCGGCTGGGGAAGAACCGAGTTCTTCCTTGACGCTATTACGTAAGCCCAGCAGAACGATAGGAAGCGCGTCGGCCCAATCGCTATCAGACTGATGACACATTATCGCCGCTTTTAAAGAACGGTGCCACCGTTCTAACGCTCCATTGGATGCCGGGTGGTACGGTGAAGTCCTGGTGCGGGCGCATCCCAGCAGCTTCGTAAGCGAACGGAAAAGCGCCGATTCGAACTGAGTCCCCGGGTCCGTTGTGACTACCGCAGGTGCTCCACAGCGGGCAACCCAGTTCGAATAAAACGCTTTGGCGACAGTGGCTGCAGTTTGGTCGGAGATAGGTACCGCTTCTGGCCATCTCGAGAAGCGATCCATCATCGTCAGGCAATAACGAAACCCTTGCGATGGCGGAAGAGGTCCAACAATGTCAAGGTGTACTTGGTGGAAACGCCTGTCCGGCACGGGAAACGGCTGAAATTCATTTCGAACATGCCGACTAACATTCGATCGCTGGCAAGGTACACACACCCGCGACCATTGACGAATGTCGTTGCGTAAGTTAGGCCAAACAAACTTCTTTGCGATCGCACGCAACGTAGAACGAACTCCTGGATGCGAGCATCGATGGAAAATCGTGAAGACCCGAATTCTCATGCATAAGGGGACGACAGGTCTAGGTGCCGACTGAGAGACGTCGCACAGTAGTTCCGCACCTCCAATCACGACTCTCTTCAATTGCAGCGATGAAGCGTTGTTTGACATCAGTTGCTGCATCTCCGGGTCACGCGCCTGCTCGGCAGCCATCTCGCTTGCGTCAAACTCGGACGGCAAAGAGATCGATTCGAGTCGCGACAATGCATCCGCAACAGTATTCGTCGGGCCAGCTATATGCTCGATTCGCGTACAAAATTGGGATATATAGTTCAAATGCCGTATCTGTCGAGGTGTGGACTTGTCCGCCTTTTGCGAAAAAGCGTACACAAGCGGCTTGTGATCCGTGCGTATTACGAAGTTGGCACCTTCCAAGATATGCGAAAAATGTTGCACACCGCTATACACGGCCAATAGCTCGCGGTCGTATGTACTGTACACACGCTCGGCCTTGGAGAGTTTCCGCTGAAAGTATGCAAGCGGCAACCAGCGATCGCCGTGTAACTGCTCCAGCACCGCACCAACTGCGACGTTGGACGCATCCGTCACTAGAGCAAGCGGCTTATTCGGTTCGTAGTAGACCAAGAGGGTTGCGTTGGCTAAACTCTCGCGGCAGGTTTCGAACGCCTGGTTGGTCTCAGGATCCCAGCTGATGGCGGTGTTTTCAGACTTCGCTTGATGACACAACAACTCGTTGAGCGGAGCTTGCATATTCGCTGCATTCGCGATAAACCGGCGATAGTAATTTAACGCTCCAAGAAATCGGCGCAATTCCTTGTAAGTGGTCGGCCGTTTGTAACTCCCTATCGCTTCTACGCGCGAGGCAGGTGGTGAAATTCCTTTCTCGTTGATAGTGTGACCAAGGAATTCGATCTCGGTAACGCCAAACACGCACTTCGCTTCATTAACCACCACACCGTATTCGCTCAGACGCTCGAAAAGTAGGCGCAAATGCTTTTCGTGTTGCTCAGCAGATTCCGAAGCCACCAACACATCGTCGATATAGGTAACGCAAAAGTCCAGTCCTCTTAGCACCTCGTCCATAAATCGCTGAAAGGACTGCGCGGCATTACGAAGCCCAAACGTCATCACGACAAACTCGAACAAGCCGAATGGAATCACTGCCGTTTTGGGGACATCAGCTTCAGCAATCGGGATCTGGTGGTAAGCCCTGAGCAAGTCAACTTTACTAAAAATTCATTTTCCAGCCAACCCCGCGAAGATGTCTTCGATGTGCCTCATCGGATAACGGTCGGGCTGCGTGACCGCATTGAGTCGGCGAAAATCGCCACATGGACGCCAACTTCCATCCTTTTTGGGCACTAAGTGCAGGGGGCTTGCCCACGGGCTATCCGACGGCCGACACAGTCCCATTTTCAGCAGAAAGTCGAACTCTGCTTTCGCTGCCGCGAGTTTCTCAGGTGTGAGACGTCGGGCTCTTTGCGCTACAGGAGGTCCACTTGTTGAAATATGGTGCCGAACATGATGGTTTGGCCCAGCGCCTGCCGGATTCTGGCCAGTGAGTGTCGGAAACTGCTTAATTATTCGATGATAGCGTGTCTGGTCAGCCGAAGTCGACACAGTTGCTAGCTGCACTGGTGCACGCCGACCTTCCGTTCGCTCGCTGGTTTTCGGGTCGATAACACAATTGTTTTTCATGTCGATCACCAACCCAAAATGCCGCAAAAAGTCTGCGCCGATGATGGGCCTCGACACCTTCGCAACACAGAAGTGCCAATTCAACACTCGCCGGAAACCGAAATCCATCGATAGCGTACGCTGCCCATATGTGCTGATGGGCGAGCCATTCGCTGCGCATTGTAGGAAGAGTGCTTGGTCAGCTTGGTTACCTTGCCGGGTGGAACAACTGATACATCTGCTCCCGTATCGACAAGGAAAACCAAGCCCGATGTTGCGTCCCGAAGAAAGAGGCGGCCTGTTTGCTGGACGCTGTCGACTGCCGCTTCTGACAGCGTCGGCACTAGTTTTCCGACTTCGAACTGGCCGGCCACTTGCATGGGGCCCTGCACTTACACGCACGCTCCCTGAACCGCTGGTGGTAAAAACACCACCCCGCCGGCGATGGGGCGCGCCCGCGCGCACTGGATGCGTATGATCGCTCCTCATTCCTTCTACCAAGCTCCGATCGCAGAGCCGCTACCTCCTTTTGCAGCGCGTCAAACTGCGCCAGCGTGCCATTGTTGTCCACCTAGGATACACTTGGGGGTTCGCGCACCTCCATAATCTTATCGGCCACTTCCGCAAGCCGCGACAGGCTCGACGCTTCGGACACACTTAATATCGCCTGCACGTTCGGAGGCAGACGCTGTAACCACAGCGACTTCAACAGTGACTCGGTGACGTTAGCTCCGCCTTTGAGCCGCAATACACGCAGGAGTTGCGAGGGGCGCTGATCCCCCATCTCTGATCCTGTCAGAAGCTCCCTGAGCTCGGCTTCCTCGGAGACTCGGAATGCGCTCAATAAACGCTCCTTAAGCGTCGCATACGAACCGTCTTTAGGTGGCGATTTAACAATATCCGCAACCTGTGCGAGGATACTTGGGTCGAGCTCGCCAACAACCTTGTCGAACTTCGTGGCATCACTTGTGATTCTATGCGATCGAAACTGCGCTTCAATGCGCGCGAACCACAACGCTGGTAGCGATACCCAAAACGGGGGCAGCTTGAACGCCGTGATGCTGCTCAATGCAAGCGCAACATCTTCGCTCTGGGCATCAACAAATTTTTCATCGTTCGCCATGATGCCGCGTTCACGAGGTCGAAAAACACTAATTTAAACTTCGCACATTCGTGCAGGAAGCGAAATCAAGTAGGCTTAGGGATATGATAATATCTATTATAATATATATTACCAATATATGACTATGTAATAGCGGCCTTATCAATTTCAAAAGTTGTGAAATAGCCAAAGCACTCGCATGCGAACACGGCGCCTCTCGCGGTGTCAAAGGGGAGCCCTACAGATACACGTGTGACACACAACGTAAACAATATCTGCCTTGGAAAGGAAAAATGCAAGGAGCGGTAGTTTGACGAAGCGATGGTTCTTGGAATAATAGCACTAAGGAGAGTGTTCGGAAATACGAAATTTTTCATAGAAGACGAGCAATAGAATTACAGACTGACAAATGAAGAAAATATAAAAATTTTATGAATTTGGAAAAAAAATTTTCGGTTTTAACCGGATGGGCAAACAACCGTCCGGGTTAAAACCGGGAGGATGAAAAAACCGAAAAAAACCGGTTAACCGTTTTGAAAGCACCGGTTTTCGGACTAACCGTCCGGTTTTTGACATCCCTACTCTCTACCCAACTTTGTCCACTTCTCATCCGCCGCGGTGCCATACATTGCACACCACACAAGACGCGGGCGGTACGTGGCAGAGAATGAATTTCATAATCATTTCTGTGTTCATAACATAACATATGGTCCGCAACGGCAACTTGCTCTCTTCCTCGGACCCACTTGGTCCACTTGTCATGCATCACGGAGATATCCATCACACACCACGGAAGTCGCAGGCAATGGCAAGCGATGAGTGATTCTTAAAAGATACTATAAAAAGAGTCTCTTGACTCTCTTGAACTGGAAAACGTTCTCTCAAATTCACACGCACACAGGCTCATGCGATTCGCTTGAAAGCTCTAGGATATTTCAGATACATTTTCATAGGAACAACATTTTGTACCAATTTGGACATATATGTATTATTTGTATATGCTTGGATGGTCGTGTACTATAGCCTGCATTAGTATTTTTTTTTTTTTTACATTATACTAATTCAGCAGTTAAAAAAATCTTAAGCAACAGACGAATTTGTAAAAATAAAGTAAATTAAAAATACGGGTTTCGGCGGCCCAAAACCGGGCGCCCGGGACGACCGCCCCGTTCACCCCACCCTAAAGGGCCGATTATTAATCAGTGTGACGAGAGAAATCGATTGAGCGATGTCCGTCTGTTGCAACGCAAACTAGTCCCTCAGTTTTGAAGCTATCGGGCTGAAATTTTGTATACAAGTTTCGTTTTAGTGTACGCTGTGTATATGTCGGAACGAATAGAATCGGACCTTGGCGTCTTGGGGCTGCCCCAGAAAACTAGGTTCTTCTAAGAAAAACTTTTTTCTTTACGTACCAATCTTAACCAAACTTCACCGAAGTGTGTTCCTAGTTAAGCCTCAAAACATATCTAGGAACGGATGGAATCGGAACATTACATCATAGGGCTGCCATACAAACCAATCCCTGAAAATTAAGTTCTTCTAAGAAAAACTTTTTCTATTTTAATCCGACCTTGACCAAAATTTACCCGAATATGTTTCCAGTAAAGCCTCAAAAATATCCAGGAACGGATGAAATCGGAACACTACGTCATAGGGCTGTCATACAAACTAACCCCTGGAAATTAGGTTCTTCTTAGAAAAGCTTTTGTCTTAATGAACCAATCTTAACCAAACTTCACCTAAATTTGTTCCTAGTAAAGGCGCAAAACATATCTAGGAATGGATGGAATCGGAACGTTACGTCATAGGGCTGTCATACAAACTAGTCTATGAAAATTGGGCCAAAATATGGCCATCGAACGGCAAAAATCCTACATCGGATTTTTTTTTATTATGTTTGGGGATGGTCCCCAGATGATGGCATAAAAATTACCAACCGATTAGGGGTCCGCAACCTTAAAAAAAGGTGGAAAGGGGGGGGGCATTTTTTCGGTTTATTGCGATCATTTCAAAAACAGCAAGAGATACAGAAAAATGCTCTAAGGACGAAAACAACTACATAAAATTACCTTTCGAATGATATAAAACACATTAGAGTTTAATTAAATATTTCGGCGTCAGAATAGAACATAAATTAGAATATTTTCATTTTAGACCTTTTTTAAAAGCTCCATAACTTTTGAAATAATGCTAGTTCAGCCGTAAAATTTTGTATAGTATACACAATAAGTTCAAGATCATCTTAAGGTAAACATTGAGTCGCTCCGGTCAAGGAGCCCCATTATTCCCCCATTTGAATTTGTCAAAACTGAATGTCCATAACTCCCCCCAAAATTAGAGCAGAGTGCTAAATTTTGGTTTGTTGCGATTGGAGGTCATAGTCACCCCACCTACCAAAAATCAGCTCATTCGGATAAAAACCAAGGGTACCTCCCGTACAAAGTGGCCCAAGACAACTTTGTTTTGCAGTTAATAAAATGAGTAGTACGTAGAACAAACTCCTGATGGGTCACTTTGTATGGGAGATACCCTGAGTTTTCATCCGAATGAGCTGATTTTTGGTTGGTGGGGTGACTATGACCCAACAAGCCAAAATTCAGCACTCTGCTCTAATTTTGGGGGAGTTATGGACATGCAGTTTTGACAAATGGGGGGATTAAGGGGGTCCTTGACCGGAGCGACTCAATGTTTACCTTCAAATTATCTTGAACTTATTGTTAATACTTATGCAAAATTTTACGGCTGAACTAGTATTATTTCAAAAGTTATGGAGCTTTTAAAAAAGGTCTAAAACGAAAATATTCTAATTTTTGTTCTAGTCTAACGCCGAAATATTCAATTTAACTATGTATAATGTGTTTTATAATGTAATTTTATGTAGTTTTTTTTCGTCTTCAGACCATTTTTCTGTATCTCTTACGGTTTTTTAAATAATCGCAATAAAACGAAAAAATGCCCCCTTTCCCCCTTTTTTAAGGTTGCGGACCCCCAATTGGTTGGGACTTTTAATGCCATAATCTGGGGACCATCCCCAACCATAATCCAAAAAATTTCCGATGTAGGATTTTTGCCGACCAAATATGCCATTTTTCTTAGACGACAAGGCCCTCGGACCAGATTGCATTTCGATGGTCATGCAAAAACATCTCGAGCTTCTAGCCATTTAGTATCTCACGAGTGTCTTGAACTTCATTTGATGCATAGCCAGTTTGAGTCGAGAAAAATGTGAGTTTGTAGAATTTGTAAAGGTCTTCTTCTCTGTACGTAACCCCTTGGGGCATGGTGCGTTCACTCAGCCGTTTATAGGCTACTTCAACTCAACTTTACATAGCATATAGAGGAGTGTATTATAATGTTGCAAGCACTATATATTTCCTGGACCACGCCGAGATTCGATTTCCGGACCTCTAGATTACTACCATCGTAGAGTGCGAGTCAAACAAGTGAGCCATAGAGCGTGATCGTAAACAATGCGTGTAAAGAATGTACAAAATTGAAATTATTTTAATAAATAAAAAAACAATTCATTTTGTGAAACATGACTTTTTAATTAGTTCTCTTTTTTCAGGCCAGTAAAACAATCAAGATATATTATATGTATATCCCATAAGCGTCGCAGCAAAGCATATCACTGCATATAACAATGTTTGTGGATCAAATTTACTGCAAGAAATGTTACAGGAACTAGCCGCCCTCGATATGGTCCATGAGATGAATATTTGGATGATCAGGGTAACGCACCCATGTCGAGCATGTTTCCTAGAAGGTTTTGAAAGTTCTCTGAGGGTTTTTTGCATGCTTGGTTAATTCAGCGCTTTCGCCAGAGATTTGATTAACTATTCCTGTATAGTAACCTAGCTATGTTTGTGGGGGATGGATCACTAAGTGAGGCTGTATTTCAAGAAATTTGATCTTGACTATTTGATCTACTAAAATTGCAGCTGAGTTCTGTGGTCGTATTCCGATATAACCAACACTAGCACGAGTCTCCAAGAACCTCCTATCATGAATAATAGTATTAAGAATTGAAACGAAATTACGATAGCCTTTCAGAATTTTTGGAATCGCGAGGCCGATGCCTAGGTCGAATCCACCAGTGTGAGAGATTCCCTTTTTTAGTGGGGACATAACTCGATATACCTTCAATTCTTTGTACGATGGGGTCGATATTGGCTGGTCAGAGCGCTTAAAAATGTTGCAAAGCAAACTTCGTTGGGACCTTGTGTGTAGGAGAGAATTATGCACGGGCTTGGGAATTCGTCGACCTCAAATGTGATGGAAAATAATTTATATGCCAGGCCAGCTCTTGCTTGAAACCATAAAGACCTATAAACGGGCACGATTTCAGTATCTGTAGCGCCAAATTTTGATGATGCCATTTCATTAATATTGGCCTGAAACGACCAAATCTGCAATCCTTTTTCGCGAAATCGTAACGGTTCTCCGGATATTCAATGTCAAAGTTTGACATTTATATGGGGTAGTTCAGTTTTTAATGGGAAATTGGGGGTATTTTTTACCACAGTTTGATGTGAATCAATAGCCTTGCCCCGAAAATAACATTTTCAATTTATTTTGCCTCGCTGTCTAGCAAATTTTACAATTCTTGCTCGCAAATATATTTTGACATTTCATATTATTAACATCTTTGCCAAATTGGTAAAACTTGCTATTCTAGTGGGACCGATTAAAATTAAAACGTCAATTTTATGGCGTCGAATACTTTCCCCAATGTGTAAAGCGGAAATACCCCCCTTTTCTTATCAAATTACTTAACTGGCTTCATAGAAAAGTCAAACTTTGACATTGAATATTTGGAGAACCGTTACGATTTCGCGAAAAAGGATTGCAGATTCGGTCGTTTCAGGCCAATATTAATTAAATGGCATCATCAAAATTTGGCGCCACAGATACTGAAATCTCCCCTATAAACGTATGGGCGGCTGTTCTACGTTGAGCTCTGGAGCACCCATTTGGATAAATATCATTTTTAACACACACCCCTCTATGATTGCTGCACCACAAACTATATATTACCGATTCCGTATTTGCGGCATCATACGATCGATTCTGCCAGAAACTGACTGACTGAAAAGTCAAAGCGATCTGAAAATGAACCAAAAGCACAGAATTCAACTTTAGACATTTTCATAACTTTATTAAAACCAAAATAAAAACATTTTCCAGCTATCCTGCTGCATTTATAATCTTCCAGTTTAAATCGAACCGAATCCCCAACACTGAATTTCTCGTTTTCCGATAGAAAAATTACTTTCTCTCCGTGCCACGTTAAACCTGAATCCTTACCGTCCATGAACTTCACTCGGAACAATTTCTGATCCTTGTGTATGATACCAGAAAGCATATTCCGATCGGTAGTGATTCATCCATCGCCTTTCGGAATTTCTCCGCGTAGCTTTAGACATTGAACCTTCTTCTGGGGGGAAGTTGAATTTCAGCTGAACTTGTCGAGCGCTAGCGTACAAGGAAGAGTGACGTTATCAATTTCAAAAGTTGTGAAATAGCCAAAGCACTCGCATGCGAACACGGCGCCTCTCGCGGTGTCAAAGGGGAACCCTACAGCACTCCCCCCTGAATGACGTTGTCCAACATGATGACGATTGAAATCACTGATGACGATGGCTGCTCGATGTGTCGTCTCGCAATTACGACGACCGGTTCGGGGAACCACTCTCGACGAACGCTGATGAATTTTCGTAGACATGTGTACACACCGTTGTGGGGCGTGCGTACGTGTGATCACCCACGAATGTTGGACGCGCATACGTGTGATCGCTCGGGCTGTCGGTCGAACGGAAACGCCGTACCTACATCATCTGCAGTTGCAAATGAAACTCGCTTGCTTGTCGATGGTGGACGCCGAAATTCCGGAGACTGCAGCTCAACTGGTGGTGATGTTCGCAAAAACGATGGGTCGCTTATAGATGCCGGCGTCTCGGATCTGTCCACACGGGGGCCAACCCAAAAAGACCCCGGTGCAGACGATGAAGCCGGCGCCACAGTGGGGCGACTAGAACAAAAATTCGGACATAGGCAATTAGACGAAATCCAAATATTGCAGATTTAATTACTACGACTTTACACTATATAGTGTAGGCTATCGAAAACCATTGTTGATAATTTTTTAGTTGTAACGGTATTGGTTGTATAGGCAGTTTTGTTCAATAATAAATGCATTTTTGGCATATGACACCAAGATTTCAAGTACCCGTACCAACCCTCTTACCTAATAAAATGGCACATAAATATGCTTTTCACGTTTGGCCTTTGGATAAGAGGGCCTTGTTATGGTATCTACGTATCTAACAAAGAACATAACGGTAAATTTTAACGATTCTAGCAAAAAACCTTGATATTTTTGTTATTTCATCAAAAACAAAAAATGGCCGTAGTTGGCCGGGAAATGAATTAAACCATAATTATCTGCAATTAATGGAGTCAATAAAAACACACAGTTTGGCTGCGACGAGCTGCGACCCCGACCACAGTAGCTATTTTTATCGACTAACCTCTGTTTTTCATGTTTTCCTTTTCGCAAAATAACTTTCACTCTGATGCAGCTTTGGACTTTAAATTGTGTTTACATGCTGGCAATGTTATAAGCTCACATGATACTGAAAGTGGGGTAAATCGGAGCAACAGGTCCCGCACCTCCCCTACAAATTATAGGTAGAAATTATGTAAGATTAAGCTGAATTAAACTAATACGCTCAAATTATGCTACTAAGTTTCTAATCGAATATCCTTCGACAGGGCTAAATACAGATTCGATTAAATAAAAGATTCCACCAACTCCCCTATAATAGATCTTACTCTACCAGAAAAATGGTCTTAGTTACTTGTAATTCGCAAAGCGAAAAGTCGTTTGTTTCGGTGTTTGCATATTTCTGATAATTTGTTACAAGCTCCTGAAAAGCTTACATAAAAGAGCAACTTTTGTGAATTTTCCAGATTTATCCGTTCGAAGAACCGTTATGATATTAACGTTTGCATTTGCTATGTCAAATAAATTTTGTAAATTTTCAAAGTTTGAATTCCTATATCTTCGAAATAACAGTGAATTCTCTAATGTGAGAGCAGTCAAATTACATAAATTGTATACATTTTTAGGACCTTAATCCAAATGCTAAATTGCACACAGCAAGACAGATAAAATTTGGGACTTGTTTGGTTACTCTAGCTTTCCCAAAGATTTCATAAATAATGATGCAGTTTTGTAACGGTAAATGAGAGAGCATTATGGGCACATAATATTTTTCTCTAAATGAGTCGTACTATCTATTAATATCATTTGTAACATCAGGAAGGAGAAACGGTAAATTGTCTATACTATGGGATTGGTGAAAGCATCCTTAAAACCGCTATATCTTCTTTTAGACAGGGCCTATTTGAAAATGGAGTCCGCCATTCGATTCAGCAGAAACAAGTTCAACTTTTAGTCATTTACGTGGTACATTTTACAACAGGACATCTTCACAAATATGCGATGTCCGAAAAATCATTGATTTCGCCCCACTGTGCGGCGCCATACATGATGCCGGAGTGGTAGCCACACACGTTGTCCGAGCAGGCGGGAAGTACGGGATCGACTGAGCCCCAAGTGGAGGCAGCTCCTGTGTATCTCCTGCCAAAAACGCAGGTTTCAAGCGTTCTGTTGAAACATTGACTTGTTTCCCGTTGACATCAAGCGCAAATACGTGCGACGAAATGCGCTTGATAACCCGATGGGGGCCAGTATAAGGTGGACATAGCGATTTTTTTACTGCATCCACCCTAAGGAATACATGTGTGCACGAACTTAAGTCCTTGAACACAAATGTAGGTCTGGAACTTTGATGCTCGATTGGCTTCGGGCGCAGCTGTCTCATTCGTTGGCGAATGACGTCGAGGAATTCGATGGGGTCGCTTGCAGACTCGTCGTCAACAAACCACTCTCCGGGCAACCGCATTGTCGAGCCGAACACCATATCGGCTGGGGAAGAACCGAGTTCTTCCTTGACGCTATTACGTAAGCCCAGCAGAACGATAGGAAGCGCGTCGGCCCAATCGCTATCAGACTGATGACACATTATCGCCGCTTTTAAAGAACGGTGCCACCGTTCTAACGCTCCATTGGATGCCGGGTGGTACGGTGAAGTCCTGGTGCGGGCGCATCCCAGCAGCTTCGTAAGCGAACGGAAAAGCGCCGATTCGAACTGAGTCCCCTGGTCCGTTGTGACTACCGCAGGTGCTCCACAGCGGGCAACCCAGTTCGAATAAAACGCTTTGGCGACAGTGGCTGCAGTTTGGTCGGAGATAGGTACCGCTTCTGGCCATCTCGAGAAGCGATCCATCATCGTCAGGCAATAACGAAACCCTTGCGATGGCGGAAGAGGTCCAACAATGTCAAGGTGTACTTGGTGGAAACGCCTGTCCGGCACGGGAAACGGCTGAAATTCATTTCGAACATGCCGACTAACATTCGATCGCTGGCAAGGTACACACACCCGCGACCATTGACGAATGTCGTTGCGTAAGTTAGGCCAAACAAACTTCTTTGCGATCGCACGCAACGTAGAACGAACTCCTGGATGCGAGCATCGATGGAAAATCGTGAAGACCCGAATTCTCATGCATAAGGGGACGACAGGTCTAGGTGCCGACTGAGAGACGTCGCACAGTAGTTCCGCACCTCCAATCACGACTCTCTTCAATTGCAGCGATGAAGCGTTGTTTGACATCAGTTGCTGCATCTCCGGGTCACGCGCCTGCTCGGCAGCCATCTCGCTTGCGTCAAACTCGGACGGCAAAGAGATCGATTCGAGTCGCGACAATGCATCCGCAACAGTATTCGTCGGGCCAGCTATATGCTCGATTCGCGTACAAAATTGGGATATATAGTTCAAATGCCGTATCTGTCGAGGTGTGGACTTGTCCGCCTTTTGCGAAAAAGCGTACACAAGCGGCTTGTGATCCGTGCGTATTACGAAGTTGGCACCTTCCAAGATATGCGAAAAATGTTGCACACCGCTATACACGGCCAATAGCTCGCGGTCGTATGTACTGTACACACGCTCGGCCTTGGAGAGTTTCCGCTGAAAGTATGCAAGCGGCAACCAGCGATCGCCGTGTAACTGCTCCAGCACCGCACCAACTGCGACGTTGGACGCATCCGTCACTAGAGCAAGCGGCTTATTCGGTTCGTAGTAGACCAAGAGGGTTGCGTTGGCTAAACTCTCGCGGCAGGTTTCGAACGCCTGGTTGGTCTCAGGATCCCAGCTGATGGCGGTGTTTTCAGACTTCGCTTGATGACACAACAACTCGTTGAGCGGAGCTTGCATATTCGCTGCATTCGCGATAAACCGGCGATAGTAATTTAACGCTCCAAGAAATCGGCGCAATTCCTTGTAAGTGGTCGGCCGTTTGTAACTCCCTATCGCTTCTACGCGCGAGGCAGGTGGTGAAATTCCTTTCTCGTTGATAGTGTGACCAAGGAATTCGATCTCGGTAACGCCAAACACGCACTTCGCTTCATTAACCACCACACCGTATTCGCTCAGACGCTCGAAAAGTAGGCGCAAATGCTTTTCGTGTTGCTCAGCAGATTCCGAAGCCACCAACACATCGTCGATATAGGTAACGCAAAAGTCCAGTCCTCTTAGCACCTCGTCCATAAATCGCTGAAAGGACTGCGCGGCATTACGAAGCCCAAACGTCACCACGACAAACTCGAACAAGCCGAATGGAATCACTGCCGTTTTGGGGACATCAGCTTCAGCAATCGGGATCTGGTGGTAAGCCCTGAGCAAGTCAACTTTACTAAAAATTCATTTTCCAGCCAACCCCGCGAAGATGTCTTCGATGTGCCTCATCGGATAACGGTCGGGCTGCGTGACCGCATTGAGTCGGCGAAAATCGCCACATGGACGCCTTTTTGGGCACTAAGTGCAGGGGGCTTGCCCACGGGCTATCCGACGGCCGACACAGTCCCATTTTCAGCAGAAAGTCGAACTCTGCTTTCGCTGCCGCGAGTTTCTCAGGTGTGAGACGTCGGGCTCTTTGCGCTACAGGAGGTCCACTTGTTGAAATATGGTGCCGAACATGATGGTTTGGCCCAGCGCCTGCCGGATTCTGGCCAGTGAGTGTCGGAAACTGCTTAATTATTCGATGATAGCGTGTCTGGTCAGCCGAAGTCGACACAGTTGCTAGCTGCACTGGTGCACGCCGACCTTCCGTTCGCTCGCTGGTTTTCGGGTCGATAACACAATTGTTTTTCATGTCGATCACCAACCCAAAATGCCGCAAAAAGTCTGCGCCGATGATGGGCCTCGACACCTTCGCAACACAGAAGTGCCAATTCAACACTCGCCGGAAACCGAAATCCATCGATAGCGTACGCTGCCCATATGTGCTGATGGGCGAGCCATTCGCTGCGCATTGTAGGAAGAGTGCTTGGTCAGCTTGGTTACCTTGCCGGGGGGAACAACTGATACATCTGCTCCCGTATCGACAAGGAAAACCAAGCCCGATGTTGCGTCCCGAAGAAAGAGGCGGCCTGTTTGCTGGACGCTGTCGACTGCCGCTTCTGACAGCGTCGGCACTAGTTTTCCGACTTCGAACTGGCCGGCCACTTGCATGGGGCCCTGCACTTACGCGCACGCTCCCTGAACCGCTGGTGGTAAAAACACCACCCCGCCGGCGATGGGGCGCGCCCGCGCGCACTGGATGCGTATGATCGCTCCTCATTCCTTCTACCAAGCTCCGATCGCAGAGCCGCTACCTCCTTTTGCAGCGCGTCAAACTGCGCCAGCGTGCCATTGTTGTCCACCTCGGATACACTTGGGGGTTCGCGCACCTCCATAATCTTATCGGCCACTTCCGCAAGCCGCGACAGGCTCGACGCTTCGGACACACTTAATATCGCCTGCACGTTCGGAGGCAGACGCTGTAACCACAGCGACTTCAACAGTGACTCGGTGACGTTAGCTCCGCCTTTGAGCCGCAATACACGCAGGAGTTGCGAGGGGCGCTGATCCCCCATCTCTGATCCTGTCAGAAGCTCCCTGAGCTCGGCTTCCTCGGAGACTCGGAATGCGCTCAATAAACGCTCCTTAAGCGTCGCATACGAACCGTCTTTAGGTGGCGATTTAACAATATCCGCAACCTGTGCGAGGATACTTGGGTCGAGCTCGCCAACAACCTTGTCGAACTTCGTGGCATCACTTGTGATTCTATGCGATCGAAACTGCGCTTCAATGCGCGCGAACCACAACGCTGGTAGCGATACCCAAAACGGGGGCAGCTTGAACGCCGTGATGCTGCTCAATGCAAGCGCAACATCTTCGCTCTGGGCATCAACAAATTTTTCATCGTTCGCCATGATGCCGCGTTCACGAGGTCGAAAAACACTAATTTAAACTTCGCACATTCGTGCAGGAAGCGAAATCAAGTAGGCTTAGGGATATGATAATATCTATTATAATATATATTACCAATATATGACTATGTAATAGCGGCCTTATCAATTTCAAAAGTTGTGAAATAGCCAAAGCACTCGCATGCGAACACGGCGCCTCTCGCGGTGTCAAAGGGGAGCCCTACAGATACACGTGTGACACACAACGTAAACAATATCTGCCTTGGAAAGGAAAAATGCAAGGAGCGGTAGTTTGACGAAGCGATGGTTCTTGGAATAATAGCACTAAGGAGAGTGTTCGGAAATACGAAATTTTTCATAGAAGACGAGCAATAAAATTACAGACTGACAAATGAAGAAAATATAAAAATTTTATGAATTTGGAAAAAAAATTTTCGGTTTTAACCGGATGGGCAAACAACCGTCCGGGTTAAAACCGGGAGGATGAAAAAACCGAAAAAAACCGGTTAACCGTTTTGAAAGTACCGGTTTTCGGACTAACCGTCCGGTTTTTGACATCCCTACTCTCTACCCAACTTTGTCCACTTCTCATCCGCCGCGGTGCCATACATTGCACACCACACAAGACGCGGGCGGTACGTGGCAGAGAATGAATTTCATAATCATTTCTGTGTTCATAACATAACATATGGTCCGCAACGGCAACTTGCTCTCTTCCTCGGACCCACATGGTCCACTTGTCATGCATCACGGAGATATCCATCACACACCACGGAAGTCGCAGGCAATGGCAAGCGATGAGTGATTCTTAAAAGATACTATAAAAAGAGTCTCTTGACTCTCTTGAACTGGAAAACGTTCTCTCAAATTCACACGCACACAGGCTCATGCGATTCGCTTGAAAGCTCTAGGATATTTCAGATACATTTTCATAGGAACAACATTTTGTACCAATTTGGACATATATGTATTATTTGTATATGCTTGGATGGTCGTGTACTATAGCCTGCATTAGTATTTTTTTTTTTTTTACATTATACTAATTCAGCAGTTAAAAAAATCTTAAGCAACAGACGAATTTGTAAAAATAAAGTAAATTAAAAATACGGGTTTCGGCGGCCCAAAACCGGGCGCCCGGGACGACCGCCCCGTTCACCCCACCCTAAAGGGCCGATTATTAATCAGTGTGACGAGAGAAATCGATTGAGCGATGTCCGTCTGTTGCAACGCAAACTAGTCCCTCAGTTTTGAAGCTATCGGGCTGAAATTTTGTATACAAGTTTCGTTTTAGTGTACGCTGTGTATATGTCGGAACGAATAGAATCGGACCTTGGCGTCTTGGGGCTGCCCCAGAAAACTAGGTTCTTCTAAGAAAAACTTTTTTCTTTACGTACCAATCTTAACCAAACTTCACCGAAGTGTGTTCCTAGTTAAGCCTCAAAACATATCTAGGAACGGATGGAATCGGAACATTACATCATAGGGCTGCCATACAAACCAATCCCTGAAAATTAAGTTCTTCTAAGAAAAACTTTTTCTATTTTAATCCGACCTTGACCAAAATTTACCCGAATATGTTTCCAGTAAAGCCTCAAAAATATCCAGGAACGGATGAAATCGGAACACTACGTCATAGGGCTGTCATACAAACTAACCCCTGGAAATTAGGTTCTTCTTAGAAAAGCTTTTGTCTTAATGAACCAATCTTAACCAAACTTCACCTAAATTTGTTCCTAGTAAAGGCGCAAAACATATCTAGGAATGGATGGAATCGGAACGTTACGTCATAGGGCTGTCATACAAACTAGTCTATGAAAATTGGGCCAAAATATGGCCATCGAACGGCAAAAATCCTACATCGGATTTTTTTTTATTATGTTTGGGGATGGTCCCCAGATGATGGCATAAAAATTACCAACCGATTAGGGGTCCGCAACCTTAAAAAAAGGTGGAAAGGGGGGGGGCATTTTTTCGGTTTATTGCGATCATTTCAAAAACAGCAAGAGATACAGAAAAATGCTCTAAGGACGAAAACAACTACATAAAATTACCTTTCGAATGATATAAAACACATTAGAGTTTAATTAAATATTTCGGCGTCAGAATAGAACATAAATTAGAATATTTTCATTTTAGACCTTTTTTAAAAGCTCCATAACTTTTGAAATAATACTAGTTCAGCCGTAAAATTTTGTATAGTATACACAATAAGTTCAAGATCATCTTAAGGTAAACATTGAGTCGCTCCGGTCAAGGAGCCCCATTATTCCCCCATTTGAATTTGTCAAAACTGAATGTCCATAACTCCCCCCAAAATTAGAGCAGAGTGCTAAATTTTGGTTTGTTGCGATTGGAGGTCATAGTCACCCCACCTACCAAAAATCAGCTCATTCGGATAAAAACCAAGGGTACCTCCCGTACAAAGTGGCCCAAGACAACTTTGTTTTGCAGTTAATAAAATGAGTAGTACGTAGAACAAACTCCTGATGGGTCACTTTGTATGGGAGATACCCTGAGTTTTCATCCGAATGAGCTGATTTTTGGTTGGTGGGGTGACTATGACCCAACAAGCCAAAATTCAGCACTCTGCTCTAATTTTGGGGGAGTTATGGACATGCAGTTTTGACAAATGGGGGGATTAAGGGGGTCCTTGACCGGAGCGACTCAATGTTTACCTTCAAATTATCTTGAACTTATTGTTAATACTTATGCAAAATTTTACGGCTGAACTAGTATTATTTCAAAAGTTATGGAGCTTTTAAAAAAGGTCTAAAACGAAAATATTCTAATTTTTGTTCTAGTCTAACGCCGAAATATTCAATTTAACTATAATGTGTTTTATAATGTAATTTTATGTAGTTTTTTTCGTCTTCAGACCATTTTTCTGTATCTCTTACGGTTTTTTAAATAATCGCAATAAAACGAAAAAATGCCCCCTTTCCCCCTTTTTTAAGGTTGCGGACCCCCAATTGGTTGGGACTTTTAATGCCATAATCTGGGGACCATCCCCAACCATAATCCAAAAAATTTCCGATGTAGGATTTTTGCCGACCAAATATGCCATTTTTCTTAGACGACAAGGCCCTCGGACCAGATTGCATTTCGATGGTCATGCAAAAACATCTCGAGCTTCTAGCCATTTAGTATCTCACGAGTGTCTTGAACTTCATTTGATGCATAGCCAGTTTGAGTCGAGAAAAATGTGAGTTTGTAGAATTTGTAAAGGTCTTCTTCTCTGTACGTAACCCCTTGGGGCATGGTGCGTTCACTCAGCCGTTTATAGGCTACTTCAACTCAACTTTACATAGCATATAGAGGAGTGTATTATAATGTTGCAAGCACTATATATTTCCTGGACCACGCCGAGATTCGATTTCCGGACCTCTAGATTACTACCATCGTAGAGTGCGAGTCAAACAAGTGAGCCATAGAGCGTGATCGTAAACAATGCGTGTAAAGAATGTACAAAATTGAAATTATTTTAATAAATAAAAAAACAATTCATTTTGTGAAACATGACTTTTTAATTAGTTCTCTTTTTTCAGGCCAGTAAAACAATCAAGATATATTATATGTATATCCCATAAGCGTCGCAGCAAAGCATATCACTGCATATAACAATGTTTGTGGATCAAATTTACTGCAAGAAATGTTACAGGAACTAGCCGCCCTCGATATGGTCCATGAGATGAATATTTGGATGATCAGGGTAACGCACCCATGTCGAGCATGTTTCCTAGAAGGTTTTGAAAGTTCTCTGAGGGTTTTTTGCATGCTTGGTTAATTCAGCGCTTTCGCCAGAGATTTGATTAACTATTCCTGTATAGTAACCTAGCTATGTTTGTGGGGGATGGATCACTAAGTGAGGCTGTATTTCAAGAAATTTGATCTTGACTATTTGATCTACTAAAATTGCAGCTGAGTTCTGTGGTCATATTCCGATATAACCAACACTAGCACGAGTCTCCAAGAACCTCCTATCATGAATAATAGTATTAAGAATTGAAACGAAATTACGATAGCCTTTCAGAATTTTTGGAATCGCGAGGCCGATGCCTAGGTCGAATCCACCAGTGTGAGAGATTCCCTTTTTTAGTGGGGACATAACTCGATATACCTTCAATTCTTTGTACGATGGGGTCGATATTGGCTGGTCAGAGCGCTTAAAAATGTTGCAAAGCAAACTTCGTTGGGACCTTGTGTGTAGGAGAGAATTATGCACGGGCTTGGGAATTCGTCGACCTCAAATGTGATGGAAAATAATTTATATGCCAGGCCAGCTCTTGCTTGAAACCATAAAGACCTATAAACGGGCACGATTTCAGTATCTGTGGCGCCAAATTTTGATGATGCCATTTCATTAATATTGGCCTGAAACGACCAAATCTGCAATCCTTTTTCGCGAAATCGTAACGGTTCTCCGGATATTCAATGTCAAAGTTTGACATTTATATGGGGTAGTTCAGTTTTTAATAGGAAATTGGGGGTATTTTTTACCACAGTTTGATGTGAATCAATAGCCTTGCCCCGAAAATAACATTTTCAATTTATTTTGCCTCGCTGTCTAGCAAATTTTACAATTCTTGCTCGCAAATATATTTTGACATTTCATATTATTAACATCTTTGCCAAATTGGTAAAACTTGCTATTCTAGTGGGACCGATTAAAATTAAAACGTCAATTTTATGGCGTCGAATACTTTCCCCAATGTGTAAAGCGGAAATACCCCCCTTTTCTTATCAAATTACTTAACTGGCTTCATAGAAAAGTCAAACTTTGACATTGAATATTTGGAGAACCGTTACGATTTCGCGAAAAAGGATTGCAGATTCGGTCGTTTCAGGCCAATATTAATTAAATGGCATCATCAAAATTTGGCGCCACAGATACTGAAATCTCCCCTATAAACGTATGGGCGGCTGTTCTACGTTGAGCTCTGGAGCACCCATTTGGATAAATCTGTGGTGATTATGAATAATCGCTTAAGTCGGTTTTCATAGTTTTTCAGTAGATTTTAAACTTTAAAACGACTTGTGAAAAATCTATACAGTTTTCAAATCCAAAGACTAATACAATTTTGTAGATTATCATGTGAGCAATGTATCCTACTATAATTTTATTCCAAAAATAAAGCAGTTTGATTGTAATACGATAAAAAACAAAATAAGAGTTTTTTCCGTATGAAGCAATAGGGGTTGACAAAACTTAATTCCACTTAAGTCTTTATTCTCAATTATATTGTGTTTAAACTATTATCTTAAGAGGACATAGGTTCTTTTTCCATATTACCATTATACAGTTGATGAATCTTAAATCTAAACTCTTTTTTAATAAATTTTTAATTTCTTTTTATTTTACGGAATTATTCATAAAAAAATGAAAGGAAAAGTAATTATTATAATAAACAAATAATATAAAGCCTCTTCGAAAGAATGAATGCAGAAAAAACGACTTCACAGACGTGATTTTGATGGCTGTCTTCTTCAGCTAGGTCGAGGTGTATATCCGAAATTTCATCAGAGGGAAGACTTTTGTAAAAGTCGTGAAAGAAAGGATCAATCATAGAAAGAAGATCCAATAGATCCTTGATCTTTTTTACAGATATACGTACTTCCTCTGGTAGCTTAGAAATTTCAGATATACTTCCTGAATTTATACCTCTTTTTTGGATGTTTAATACTTTAAATGGATGTTCTACATTTAGGGTTGTTTTGAAATGAACTTTTCCAAAATCATTTTTTGTGTATCTTAACCATTTAACATTTTTCCAATGAAAGTTTTCAGAATTTGCATCTCGGCTTCTCCACATAAATTTTGTTTTTGAATAAGAAAAGAAATCCAGGAAATCCGTGGAATCCATTTCGATTACATGAAATTGGTTTTTGACACCAACAGTTCGTACAAAATCGAACCACACTCCATGTGGGAATGACCTACAGTTAGAAATTTATGTTCGATAAATAACACTGTCTTACTTTTTGTTAAGGATCTCAAAAAGGTGATCTTTCCATCTCTGAAGCTGCTGTTCTTCGGTAACAAGCAGTAAACCTTCTTTATCTTTCACAGGATGGTAAGTAGTGAACGATTTACCAATTATTGACTTAATAAGCTTGAAAAGGGTACCACTTTCACCACGGTAAGCCGCATCATTTGCCTCCTTCGCTAAAGCGCTGATGTTGTTCGGCTTATCACGCCTGACACTTCTCTGCACGCCTTTTTGTAGTGAACGGTATTCAGCTCGGAGTTGACTTTTGGCTGAATCATCAGCACCGGAGTTAATCTGTTCCTCAACTCTTTTGCATTCTGAGATAAGAGACCAAGTAGCATCACTGATAAAAGGTATCCTACCTCGATCCAATCGTCCCACAGTCGCTTCGCCACACGAATTGAAAGAATCCTTTGCAAAATTCCATCTATCTTCAATTGTAAGATTCTCAAGAGTGCTGCATTAGCTTTTTCGTGCAAAGCGGTAGAATATGCGCGCTTAATTGATGGATTTTTTAGTTTTTGCACATTAAAACGTGGCACGATTCGTGCGTTAGTAGATCGTTGGATAGCTGCCGTTCGTAAACGAAATTTCGTCGCTGCCAATATCAGCCCCACGCTTCGACCTGATGTCCAAGAGGCAGTTTCTCCATGTCTTTGAAACAGCAATGTGGTCAATTTGTTTGGTTTTCTGTTCTGCCATCAGGAGAAACCCAAGTTGTTAGGTGGCAGGGCTTATGCTTGAACAATGTTCCGCCAGTGACTAGTTGTCGACAGTTACAGAACTCCACGAACATTTCGCCATTGTTGTTCCTGTCGCCAAGCCCGTGATTGCCCATAAGGTGTTAAAAGCCTAAGCTATCAGTACCGACTTTGGCATTGAGATTCCCCATAATAATTTTGATGTCACCCCTGTGAGCTCTATCAAAGGTGTCGCCTAGTTGCTGATAAAAAACGTCCTTTGCTGATTGATCTGCAGGTTCAGTCGGTGCGTAGCCCTGAGTAATTGTAATGTTTCGTACTCTGGATTTTAATCTGACTGTGATGATACGATCCGAAATAGGTTTCCAGTCGATTAGGGTTCGGCGTGCATTCCTACTCAACAGTATTCCGACGCCTGGTTGCCGAGGTGTATTATCGTCTTCATTTCCAGAGTAGAGCAATACAGTAGGAGAGCTTGGTGATAAAATCGCCCCCTCAGTCCTAGTACAGCGATGTTGTATGCGGTAATTTCCTGTTCGACTTCTGTCAGCCTTTTTTTATTACACTCCCCCACATAGTCCGAACGTTCCAAAAACCTATATTAGTCCGTTGTTCATAGCCAAAAGTCGTTGCCGTTGAATCATTCGGAGGTATCTGAGGCTTGTTTAATGTTTCGAGTGTAAAGTTAATTTCAGGTACGCGGGATACAAGCCTACATACCCTCAATAGTTAACTTCAAGTTCACGAAATTGCAATTTGATTGAACAACAACTCATTTAACAGTGACTTATCTACTTAATTTCACCATGAATGCATGCGAAACAACCGCTTACATAGACATTGTAACAGGACTTTCCGTAAATCTGATAAGGAATAAACGCTAAAGCCATATAAGAGCTCTCTACGGAAAGAAAATCATTTGGAATAAGAACTTAACTCAAGATGAGGAAGACTGAATTTGTTTTGGACTTATGGAAAAAACGCTTATGTCGATTTAGGCTGTTTCGAAATTCAGTGGTACAAGAGTCATTTGAGCTAATTTCATATTTGGAAAAGTAACTTAAGTTAATTTAAGCCAATTTTCAAAAATATATATATTTTTTAGTAAGAAATATGTTAAGTTAAGTCGCTTTTCCTTATGTCGTTGAGGGTCTACTTGAGATAGGCGGAAAAACCAATCGCTGTAGCTCGCTCAAAAATAATCCAAAATTAACCAAAGTTTGTGTAGAGGTGGAGTCGAATACGGCGAATCCAGTGAACACATTAACTTGATTTTGTCTTAAGTCGACTTAAGCTGTTTTTCATAATGACCACAGAAATATCATTTTTAACACACACCCCTCTATGATTGCTGCACCACAAACTATATATTACCGATTCCGTATTTGCGGCATCATACGATCGATTCTGCCAGAAACTGACTGACTGAAAAGTCAAAGCGATCTGAAAATGAACCAAAAGCACAGAATTCAACTTTAGACATTTTCATAACTTTATTAAAACCAAAATAAAAACATTTTCCAGCTATCCTGCTGCATTTATAATCTTCCAGTTTAAATCGAACCGAATCCCCAACACTGAATTTCTCGTTTTCCGATAGAAAAATTACTTTCTCTCCGTGCCACGTTAAACCTGAATCCTTACCGTCCATGAACTTCACTCGGAACAATTTCTGATCCTTGTGTATGATACCAGAAAGCATATTCCGATGGGTACTGATTCATCCATCGCCTTTCGGAATTTCTCCGCGTAGCTTTAGACATTGAACCTTCTTCTGGGGGGAAGTTGAATTTCAGCTGTATGTGCTGCAGGTGTTGAGGTGTGTTCTCCTTAATGGGTGACCATGTCGGCTGGGGCCGATGACACCCTCTTATCGAGGGCAAGAATTTTGCTGGTCGTTTCACTAAATGATTCCTACTATTTGAGGAAAGGATCTCGATTTCGAGTCGTTCGTACTGACAAGCCGGCTTGTCGACGATATTTGACATTTGACATCGGACAGCATACGAGCTGCCATATTCAACTTCGCCGCAATATTAATGCGTTCCGAATTCGCCTCTCAAAAAATGGCTTATAATTAAAGGTCACTCTAGACGTGTCGCCAAATGGCTGCGCGTCCAAAAACTGGCATCGCGTACAGCTTTGGCTGCTACTTAGCATCCACACGAGCAGCCAAAAAATGACATAACCAAAATTTCATTTTGGTGATTTTTTTAAATTTAATTATCAAAATCGGACTCTGCGCGTTTGAATTATTACACGGCCATTCAAGAATTATTCAATTTCACACAAAAGAACGAAGAAAAGTTGCAAAATTGTCACTTTGAATTTGACAAGCGGTTGTCAAAGCGGTTGGTTGAGTTGCCATCATGGAATAGACAGCTAAACGGAAAGGAAAATCCGCTGTCATCCCATACAAACTGCATGGTCCGGTTTGAAACACAACAAAAAAAAACATTCCACTTAAATGCGTTCCCTTTCTGTCAACACTTGTCAGCTGTTACACGTTCTGCAAATTCTCAAGAACATATTTGTCGCGTCGCGCGTTTGTTTTTTCTGATAACGTAATTCTTATATCATTCCAGTGTTTTTTAAGTGAAATCCAGTTACTGAGTGTGAGTTTGTGAAGTGAATTTCGCGCCTACATTTCAATGTTCCCTTTATGTCAAATACATGGCCATTAGTGTCATTTCAAAAACTGGACCATTTGAGTTTGATTCGGGCCTATCCTTTAGTTCTTTAATCAATGGTTGCCATATTGAATATCAAAACTGGACGCATAGCCAAATGGCGACACGTTTGGATGGAATGACAACAGCCATTTGGCTGCACGTGTCGCCATTTGGCGACACGTCTAGATGGACCTTAAGAGTTTGTGTCTCGGTTTCCGTTTTATATTAATAACTTCTGAATCCTTGAGTTGCCAGGACGAACAAACGCACGAAACAACGAACAAACGTCTGGCTTTCGATTGATACCAAATTTATACCTATCCGACCATATTTAGAGATGGCGGGCTAAGTTCACACTCCGAACTTTGAAGTTGCTATTATTAAACAATTAGAGGCGAACATATAGAAGTACATATTTTGATCCGATAAAAACTCCTTAAAACACTTTTCGAAAAGTTTACAAAGTTCTTATATAATCAATTCATGACTACATCCAATAAGGCTTCGATAACACTTCTCTAAACGTTAACCTAAAAAGATGTTCCATTAAATACTTCTTTGTAGTCTTTATTGAATGACATTTACACACATGCAATAGTCTGACTCGAAATCAACACACACACATGCATACAATCTTCTATAGCACAGCCGGTTTCATTTTTATAGTGTGACTTTCGTATGGTCATCCAATAAATTGTTCACCGTAGTTTTATAGAAGGATAGACTTTGTGATTTTTAACTAATTGACACTTATGAAGAGCTCCGAAATACATCATTTCTTCAATAGAAATCCTTGAAATCTTGCATGAAACCCACAATTACTCATTCAACGCTATCTTCGGAACCAATTAAGGTGATCTCTGCGCAGAAATTGACCTTATTTTATTGATAAATGTAGTATAGATTTAGGGTGCATTGCAGAAGATCCGATAAAGAATTGTCAATCATGTATACAGAAGCAACTCACAATTTGTAGTGTTTACGAGCAATGGTGACTATATATGAGGTTGGCCGAGTGGTTAAGGAGTCGGACTGGCGTACGACAGTCGCTGGTTCGACGCTGGCTGCGGGAATGTTTTTTTCTTTTTGCAAACCCGAGAAAATGATGACATAACACATGATGTGTCTTTTTCAAAGCGTAATTCAGTGCTACAATAAGGTTCCATTGGAGCAAAAAACGGCGACAAATGCCATTATTGGACTATTATTCAGTGTTTATTCCCTGTAAAGTGCCCCTATTATCGTTAGAAGAAAATATTCTACGAAGTATTATAGAGATTAAATTGTTACTTGGGTGCATAGATGAGTTGTTTTGGCATTTTAAGTTGAGATTACGGAAGCAACAAATTGTTACAGGCTTCCCTCCCGAAGAAGAAAAAGAATTCACGAAAATAAGAAAAAATACCGTTTTTGTACGGTTCGGAACTACGGTATAAGCTACAAATTCGCCATATAACAGTTTTCGATGCACGTTACCGTTATAGAGATTCCCCAGAAACTGCTTAATTGATTGTTTGGACCCTCATAAATTCGTTAGGGGGGGCTCCCAACTTTGGGGACTCTTGGCGTCTTACTAACAGCCAAAGAAGCTACAGATTTCTCCTAGAAGACCTTAGGCGCCGTTAGGAGTGCCCGAAAGTATTCGGTCTTTCCATCGTTTATTGAGAAAGCACAACAGCTTCAAATTTGCCATACGCCATTTTTTTGTATACTGTTATCGAAATATTAAGAAAAATCTGTTTTCGAGGGTCTTTGAGCCTCTGTAGGACTGCTAGTGGCACTCGTAGAGGCGGGGACTTTTAGGGTCTTGTTTGGGACCTCGAAAGGAAAGCTCATGCAAAAATCCAGCTTCCCCCTAATTTTTCTGAAGTTTGGCCAAATTTTTGTTCAAACTTCCTGGCGTAATTGCGTTTGGGTTAATATTATGTTAGTTAAATTTGGGTCGCTAATTCCGAATTTAAGGTCAAAAACAAGAAACAAAATTTTAGGCCTCCCCTCCCCAAATTGGTACCCCTCTTTTCTCGGGGAAATACTCATCTAATCGGCGTGGCAGAAACACTAGGTAAATTTGGCGCGCTGATTCCGAATTTAATGTCAAAAACAAAAAAAAAAAACAAAAAAAATTTTAGGCTTCCCCGCCCCAAATTGGTACCCCTGTTTTCTCGGGGAAATAATATGTATTCACAAATCTATAACACTATAACGTGTTGATAATCATTATCAACATAAATGTCGGACAATAAACAGCGTCAAACAAAACGAAACCAATCTCTCAATTTTAATACTAAGATTTGTTTCTTGCGGTGGAAGCTTTTCGCTTCTCATCGCATTAACCGCAGTGTGAACATGCTGTTATTTCATTTCATTATATTTTTCGCAAAAGTACATGTGCTACATGAAAAAACAACGCATTGATCTCGGTAATGACACGATCTGTACGACATTTAACATCTCATCTAAACTGCCTTCTTAGCATTTACATTAGCTACCAAATGGAGGTCGAAAACCAAACTTTATTTTGAAGAATTATTCAATTTCACACAAAGCGTTAGCTGGCATATGATTGAGTTGCCGTATTAAATATCAGAACAGGACGGCCAACCAAATGGCGGTCAGTTTGGACAGCAGCTAGTCTGGATGGAGCTTAACGGCAAAGCACTTTTACCCAAGACATAAACCGGTCAGCAATGCAAATGCAGAGATTTTAATACATGGAGTCATCACGAAGCGATTTAGCTGAAGCCAAAAAGAGAAAAAAATGCTTTTGTAGTTGTGCTGTTATGAAAACTTAGCCATAGTCGTCTCATGATTCGGATGAAAATTTCGGGGCTTGTGTCCATAATAAGTATCGACAAGTAGAAAGTTCGTGTTTGCTTATTTAGTTAATTATGCATTCTTGTTTGAACTGGAACTGGGATTCTCAATGAAGAAATTCACCCCAGTGTGTTTCTAGTAAAGCCTCGAAACATATCTAGGAACGGCTGAAATCGGAACACTACGTCATAGGGCTGTTATACAAACCAGCCCCTGTGAATTAGGTACTTCTAAGAAAAACTTTTTTTCTTTTTGAACAAATCTTTACCAAACTTCGCCCAAGTGTGTTCCTGAGAATGCTGCAAAACATATCCAGGAACAGATGGAATCGGAACACATCATAGGGCTGCGGTAAAAGTTATTAACACAAAATAACTTAAGTTTCATTTAAATGTGACGAAATTAGCCTAGGGTCTCGTTTTAAATTGATTTTGTTTACTTAAAAAGCAATTTTCCGGGTTCATACTATGTTTCCAATATTTTTCCCAAAACAGTAAAGTTGTGTTATATATACAGAAATTTCAAATTAATCCTGAAGATGCCGAAGATTATACGGCGAAACGTTGATTGTAATATCAAAGAATAAAGGACATCATGTAAAGGTGATAAAAATGAATATAATTTCAACAAAAATCACCTACAATATTTCTCCTACTTTCTTTAAAATTTCAAAACAACAATTCGTCGATGAATTTGGAATTCAAAGATAGTCGCGGAAGGATGTAATGTTAAGATTATGAAAAATCCTAAATTATTCGAGTATATAGTGTAGTCACTATATATGCCCTGTGGCATGGGTCGCGAATAATGCCACCGCCTTTCCCGGCGTGTCGTAGAAGGCGACTAAAAAGGGACCTAATCCAAGGTGGATCAGCATGCGCCGAGGGATGCATGGTCAAGAGGGTGCTTGGCCGCTAGTATGCGAAGGTCGCAGGCAACCATGACATCTGAAGCCTGAGGCACGTTTAACATCAACAAGACCTCCCATAGGTTAGTGTGTGTGTGTATGGGTTGCCGCGTCTGGAGATAGCCGGCGGACGTAAAAGGAAAGTCCACAAATTTACTTATTTCCACACACTAGTGCCAAAAACACAACCTTTCTCCAAAAGGTGTAAAAGAATGGAAGGCCTTATGGAAATTGACGCAGATACAAGCACTACCCCGCTGGGCACTACTTCTGCTATGCGGTTGAGTGATCCCGGGGCGAACCTATTTCGCGCCAGAGCTCGACGGTTTCCGGGGGCGAGCAATATAAGGCAGTCCAATTACATTGTGGAGAAGCTGAGGGTTGCAAGCTGGAATGTCGGTTCCATGACGTCAAAGAGCGAGGAGATTGAGGATATCATGAAGCGGAGAGGGATAGACATTATGTGCGTGCAAGAGACAAAGTGGCGAAATACCCATATCGACAGAGCCCGGTTTCTTACGAATTCCATGAAGTACAAATTGTACTACTATGGAATTACAAACCAAAGAAACGGAGTTGGCATTATTCTGGCGTCGTCTTTACTTGGCTGGCAGCATAATAAGTGTCGCGAAGAGAAGTGACCGCTTGATCAGCATCAAATTGGTTATCTGCGGAAGGGTGTGGAACGTAATAAGTGCCTACGCTCCCAAGTGGGACTGCCACAGGAAGAAAAAGAGGCATTTTGGAACGACGTTGACACCCTAATTCAGACCATTCCAGATACCGAATTGGTGTTCTTGGGAGGAGATTTAAATGGCCATGTGGGTGAATCAAATTATGATTACGAGGATTGCCATGGTGGAAAGGGTAGCCCTTCAACGGTCAGAAATGACGAAGGTGAAGCTATTCTGACCATGTGCAGATCGCATGGTTTGGTCATCCTAAATACATGGTTTGTGAAAAACGAGAGACACCTAATCACCTACAGTAGTGGACACGGAGATAGGAAACACGAAACGCAGATCGATTACCACCTCTGTTTCGATTTTATGAGAAGGTGGGTAAGAGACTGCAAAGTGATCTTGGGTGAATCTGTCGTCAGCCAACATCGTTTGCCCCTGTCAGAATTTATTTTGAAAGCAGGAGGAGCAAGAAGAAGAAGAACTCCCAAGCCTGTCGAAAAAATCAAGTGGCACAATCTCACAAACGACAACTTTGAACCTATAGTAACTCCATTCATTGATAAAATGACGGAGTGGTTTCAAAACAACATAAACTGCACCGAGCACAGTCCAACACAAATGTGGAATAGTTTCGCTGAAATGTCAGTAGGTGAGGCGGAAAAGGCACTTGGAGTTTCGAAAGGTCCACTCCACACGAAGAAAGAAACATCGTGGTGGAACACCGAAACTAAGGAAGCAGTGCAAGCCAAATCGAACGCATTTAAGGCATGGACGAAATGTGAGTCAAGCAGTGAAGCCGAACGGGTTCAACTTCGCGAAAATTATATGCAATGCCGGAAGAAAGTAAAGCGCTTGGTAGCTCAAGCAAAGGCGAAGGCAGCTGAGAAATTCTACCAAGAATTAGAAACTCAGACTGCGACCGAAGGACCGTCTTTGCGCGAGAGACCTAAGCACGACGCCAGGATATTTAGGGTCGCAGCCCAAAGGAGAAGGAACGCTCGGGAAATACAGGCGCCAAAGTACGTGGAGGACTCGCAAGGAATGTTGCTGATTGACGATACGGCAATTTGTAGCAGGATGCGAGAGTATTTTGACGAACTTCTAAATGAAGAATTTCCTCGAGCAGCTTTTCAAGATGTTGAGCCGAATACCACAAATATTGAAGATATCTCAGAGGAATAGGTGATGGAGGCAATGCATCAGATGAAACGCGGAAAGGCAGTCGGCCCAGACAAAATCCCCGCGGAATTTTGGTTGAAAATGGAAAATATCGGGCTTAGTTGGCTCACAGTTCTCTTCAACAAAATCAAAGGTGGGCAACCGATGCCTGATGCTTTCAGGGAAAGTTTTCTTCTTCCTTTCTATAAGAACAAGGGAGACTCACGCAAACTCAACAACTATAGGGCTATAAAGTTAACACCTCATACACTAAAGATCTACGAGAGAGTTGTCTGCAACCGATTGAGAAAGATTGTGCGGTTGAATGACAATCAATGCGGCTTTGTTGAAGGTCGATCTACAGTCGATGCGATTCAGTGCATTCGTATTGCGATGGAAAAGTATAGAGCAGCACGAAAGGACTTGTACTTTGTGTTCATCGATTTGGAGAAGGCATTCGATAGAGTACCTCGTGATCTGATATGGTTGGCCTTGAGAGCACTTAATGTCCCCGAGGCATACGTCAGAATGATACGAGACATGTATGATGGAGCTACGACTAAGGTTAGATGCACAGCCGGTGAATCAGAAGAATTTCCGGTGAATGTCGGAGTACACCAGGGCAGTGTATTGAGTCCGTTGCTCTTCAACATCATCATGTGCTACTTATTAACACGTGTCTCCGACGGCCTAGAAATATCTCTTCTTTTTGCTGATGATATAGTCCTCAGTAGCCCAAACATCGTTGCCTTGCAAGCTGCGCTTACAAAATGGTGTGAAATTCTGGAGGAGCATGGACTGAGGGTAAGTATAACAAAGACTGAGTTCTAATGCTGCCAATTCTCAGACCCAAATGCACCGATACCAGAAATGTACGTCAAAGGAGAGCAGCTTAAGTCTTGTACCAAGTTCAAGTACCTTGGCTCGATGGTGAACAGCGGAGTTACATGCGATGATGACATCAAACATCGCACAAAGGTTGGGTGGATGAGGTGGCGAGAAAACTCTGGAGTTTTCTGCGATAAGAAAATGCCACTGAAGCTAAAGGGCAAGTTGTACAAAACGGTTGTACGTCCCGCACTCATGTATGGATCAGAATGCTGGACCATGTATGAAGGTTACGCGAAAGAAATGACAGCGACTGAAATGAAAATGTTACGCATGTCAGTTGGTGTAACCAAAAGGGACCACATCAAGAGTAGCTACATCCGAGGCAGCTTGTCCATAGACCAACCAATCACCGAAAAGCTCGAAGACCGACGAATGGATTGGTATTGCCATGTTCAAAGGCGTCCGCCTGAGAACCCCGCAAAGAGAGCGATATCAATGGAAGTTCCACTTGATGGACCCAAGGCCAGAGGCAGACCGAAGAACACCTGGATGTGTCAAATGAAAAAGCAACAACAACGCATTGGTCTCGGCGACGACACGATCCAAGATAGAGCTGCCTGTAGAAATATGCTGAGAAATTATCGCCAAAACGGGCGATGTGCCTACACCGCAGGTCGAGCAACGCGGAACCATGGAGCGGTATAAAGAACGAGGCAAGGAAGAAGAAATAGTGTAGTCATTATATGATTTGAGATTACAAAATGTGGTTGGGAATTTTTTTTTGTTTCTTATATTTTTGGGAGTTCTGAGCTCGAATCCTGAGCTACCAACCAAAATTTCGTTACAGAACAGAGCCAAGACCGCAAAAACCGCAAAATTGTACATTTCTGAGAAAAGCTGCCCAACGCGACATTAATCTTCAAAATGCGTTAAGCGGTGTCGCTAAAATTAATATTAAATATTTTTACGTTTTTTTTTTTGCGATTTTGACCCTGTTTTGCAACGAAATTTTAGTCGGACTCGGACTCAGCACTTCCAAAAATCATAAGAAACAAAAAAAATTCTCCAACGGATTTTGAAATCTCATGTACTAGGTGTATTCCTCTATCACACCAATAGTTTACATAATCGAAGTTCGCATCGAAAAGAAGACTTTTTATTTTTATTCAAACAAATTTATGTTATGTTTTCACTTACATCGGAAGTAAAAAATACCCTATGAACCGTGCATTAAGAAATCGGGTAAATTAGCTGGTAGTACTATAGTAAATATCATGGAAAATACCGGTAATATTACTAGTATATTACTTACAAGGTTACCGAGTGATTAAGTGGATAAAATAACCAATAAATCTATGGTATTTAACGCAAAAATACCGGACAGTTTGGTTGGAAATAACTCAAAGATTGTTGACTTTTCACTATATAACATTGTAGGGGAACTCTTACGTACGAGTGCTGTGTGAAGTATATAGGTCAATTTTTTCCCGACGGCCTATGCACGGTACCCAGAAAATTAAACGGATTTTGACTAGATAAACATTAGTAATTTAACCAGTAGCTTTCTTGCTGGGTAGCGAAAACCCACACAGACAAATACTTTACATATTTTTTGCTTTCGCCTTCAGAGTCTGCAAGAGCAAACCTGGTCAAATGACTAGTTAAATATCTAAAAAAAGGCTCACTGTAATTGACTAGTTAACGCACCCCAGCAAGAAAGCTACTGGTTAAATTACTAATGTTTATCTAGTCAAAATCCGTTTAATTTTCTGGGTACCGTGCATAGGCCGTCGGGAAAAAATTGACCTATATACTTCACACAGCACTCGTACGTGAGAGTTCCCCTACAATGTTATATAGTGAAAAGGCAACCATCTTTGAGTTATTTCAAACCAAACTGTCCGGTATTTTTGCGTTAAATACCATAGATTTATTGGTTATTTTATCCATTTAATCACTCGGTAACCTTGTAAGTATTATACTAGTAATATTACCGGTATTTACCGTGACATTTACTATAAAACTATCAGGTAAATTAGCTGGTAGTACTATAGTAAATATCATGGAAAATACCAGTAAAATTACTACTTCTTTAACCATTATTTTAATGCAAATTAGCGGCTATTAAGCTGGTAGTAATCCTTGTATTATAATGATATATTACCGATAAAATCTGACCAAAATACGATAGATTTATTGGTATTTTTATCCATTTAATTGCCCGGTAACATTGTAAATATTATACTGGTAATATTTCTGGTATTTTCCGTGATATTTACCATAAAACTACCAGGTAAATTAGCTGGTAGTCCTATGGTACAGATCATGGAAAATACTAGTAGTATTACTACTACGTTAGCCACAATTTTAGATCAAATCAGCGGCTATAAAGTTGCTAGTAACCCTAGTATGGCAGCAGAGTAAACGAACGTCATTTGATGGGATTTTTGATAATATTGTTGAGGACGGTGCCTTGATTATGAGGAAAAAATTCTGACCCATAGGGGGACCGGGAGTTGGAAAAAGGGGGAAATGGGGGTAATTTTTCGGTTTTAGCGATTATTTCGAAAACGGCGATAGTTACAAAAAAAAATGTTCTAAGAACGAAAAAAAACTACATCAAATTACCTTTAGGAAGTACCGTTTTTTGAAAAACTCTATGCTAGCTTGGAAAAAAAACCTCGCATATTAAAGTTCATTGGTTAACTCACATTTTTGGGGAGTTATCGAGCATTTTTTCAAAGCATAAAATTTTCAAATAAAGATCCGTCGTATTGTTGCAAAGGTAATTTTATTCAGTTTATTCCGTTCTCAGTACATTTTTTTTTGTAGCTATCACCGTTTTCGAAATAATCGCTAAAACTCCACACTTTCACCAAGGATCGCTGAATACTGACGAAAAATTAAAATGTGTTCGTCTGTCTGAAGAAAAAAAAGTACCGTTCTCTTGCTTTATACCGAGAAATGACATTGCACATGGAACAATTCCTGCTGCTTATAGATTTAAAGAAAAGTCCTCATATAAATTACCCACAGTTGTGTGGTAAAACATTGTTAATAAAATAGGAATATGACCTGGCATTTACTATAAATCTTACGAGTTAATTAAGTGGTTAAATAACTAGTAATTTTACTGGCTATTTTTCTTATTATTAAATAGTAATATTTGTTGGATTTAACAGATAATATACCTCAATTTTAAGGGGTAAAAATAATATGACAAACTTACCGATATTTTATTGGGTATTTAACGTGTTTATTTCCCATAAATACTTGATATTTTGGCTGAAATTTACCTAATAATTATGAACTTTCTCACCAGGGGAAATAATGCTATGGGGAATATATAGGTTATTTATGGCCCAATCGTATACGTGCGTTAACTAGTCAATTACAGTGAGCCTTTTTTTAGATATTTAACTAGTCATTTGACCAGGTTTGCTCTTGCAAACTCTGAAGGCGAAAGCAAAAAATATGTAAAGTATTTGTCTGTGTGAGTTTTCGCTGATAAAAGTTTGTATGTAGTAGTAGTTTCGGTTAGCGATTTCTTGCAGGGGGGTATGTAAAGTATTTGTCTGTGTGAGTTTTCGCTGATAAAAGTTTGTATGTAGTAGTAGTTTCGGTTAGCGATCCCAGCAAGAAAGCTACTGGTTAAATTACTAATGTTTATCTAGTCAAAATCCGTTTAATTTTCTGGGTACCGTGCATAGGCCGTCGGGAAAAAATTGACCTATATACTTCACACAGCACTCGTACGTGAGAGTTCCCCTACAATGTTATATAGTGAAAAGGCAACAATCTTTGAGTTATTTCCAACCAAACTGTCCGGTATTTCTGCGTTAAATACCATAGATTTATTGGTTATTTTATCCACTTAATCACTCGGTAACCTTGTAAGTATTATACTAGTAATATTACCGGTATTTTCCGTGACATTTACTATAAAACTATCAGGTAAATTAGCTGGTAGTACTATAGTAAATATCATGGAAAATACCAGTAAAATTACTACTTCCCCGGGTAGAAGTCAGCCTAGTTTTACGCGAGTACAACCCAGTAGCTGGTCGGGCTTCAAATAGGCTAAACTAAGTACGTCATCCTGAACAGAAACTATCTAGATACTGATCTAAACTAGCTGGGATAGTTTACACTGGTCAGTACCTAAACAGTGTTAAAACAGGTTCAACTTGGATATATTACACTGTCTAGTACCTTGATGAGATTTGATAGGGTGGAACTTGGATAGTTTTCATTTATCAGTTCCCTAGCAGGTTATAAGGAAGTCAAACTCGGATAGTTTCACTTGTCCAGTATCGAGGCGTATACTGATCTAAACTAACTGGGATAGCTCGCACTCGTCAGTACCTAAACAGTGTTAAGACAGGTTCAACTTGGATACATTTCACTGTCTAGTACCTTGATGAGATATAATGGGGTGAAACGCGGTTAGTTTTTATTTATCAGTTCCATAGCAGGTTATAAGGAAGTTAAACTCGGATGGTTTCACTTGTCCAGTATCCAGGCGGGCAAGAAAGGGGTATAACTTAGATCATTTGTATTGATCACCAAGGCCAGTTTTATAGCTGGCTACAAACCAGCTCTAGTCGAATACATTCGACTGGCCAGAACCGCGAGTTAATTCAGATGCAGGCTAGAAAATTAGAAATCAGAGGAATTATAATAATATATAACATAATAATAAAGTGAAGAATTTGAATTCTGTCTGTGTAAAGACACGAAATGGCGGCAGTGTGTTATATTGTGCAATTTCTTTCAGAAAAATTGTGATCTTTTTACTGCTGCGCAGCAAGATTAAAAGAAAGCCGTTCGAACTGCCATCGCTGCAAAAGTTTTCGTCGGAAAAATGTACAGTTTTATGTAGTTCCCGATTCGCGGCCATGGTCGGCAGTGTGTTATCGTTCAATTTCTTTTAGAAAACCTGTGATTTATTATGTTTTTATGTGTCTTTCGTGCCCCCATCGTTCGAGAGCAACCCCGAGCTCGAATTTAGCGAATGAATGCAGACGCACGTATCGGTAAGTGAAAAATTTGAATTTTGTCTGTGTAAAGACACGAAATGGCGGCAGTGTGTTATATTGTGCAATTTCTTTCAAAACAATTCTGATCTTTTTACTGCTGCGCAGCAAGACTAAAAGACAGCCGTTCGACCCGCCATCGCTGCAAATTTTTTGTCGGAAAATGTACATTCTGCGTACTTGGCGTCGATTTTTTCATTAACGTGTCGTTCGTGCCCCCATCGTTTAAAAAGAATCCCGAGCTCTAACTTAGCGGATGGATGGAGACGCGCGTATCGGTAAGTGAAAAATTTGAATTCTGTCTGTGTAAAAACACGAAATGGCGGCAGTGTGTTATATTGTGCAATTTCTTTCAGAAACTTTGTGATTTTTTTTTCTACTGCGCAGCAAGACTTTCGACCCGCCATCGCTGCAAAAGTTTTCGTCGGAAAAATGTACATTCTGCGTAGTTCGCGTCGATTTTTTCATTAACGTGTCGTTCGTGCCCCCATCGTTTAAAAAGAATCCCGAGCTCCAACTTAGCGGATGGATGCAGACGAGCGTATCGGTAAGTGAAAAATTGAAATTCTGTATGTGTAAAGACATGAAATGGCGGCAGTTTGTTACTGTGCAATTTCTTTCAGAAAATTTGTGATTTTTTTTCTGCTGCGCACCAAGACTAAAAGACAGCCGTTCAACCCGCCATCGTTGGAAAAGTTTTCGTCAAAAAAATGTGCAGTCTACGTAGTTCGCGTCGATTTTTTCATTAACGTGTCTTTCGTGCCCCCATCGTTAAAAAAGAATCCCGAGCGCCAACTTTTGGCATGATGGAAGCCCCGAAATCGGTGGATATATTTTCGAGCGCTATAAAAGTAAGTAAATTTGCAGTTAAGTTTTATTTATCCCATTGTACCGAAATATTTCAGGATCTAAGCAAGTAAGTACTCTCCAAGTAAAATTACGATGTTATTTACAGATCACCCATACGCGTTAATCAATTTTGTTGAGGAACCTGGCACAATAGATTGTGTCCTAATAGATTGGATTGTTCATGATGAGGAATCTGGGAAGGTATTTACGTTTTTTCCTGGATCTCCCTATAATGAGGCATCTTTGAAGGAGATCGCAATGATGCTCAAGAAAAAAGAGACGTATAAACTTGAGTGGGAAAGCTACGAAATCAACATACGAGCCTGTGCAAGTAAGTGTGCATATTAATATTTATATGTATGCGTTGCATGTGTTTGCTTGTTGTTGCTCTGTGGAAGGAGGGGTGCTGTTTCCGATGCTGCCTTGATCGCATTATATATTATTTGAACAGACAAAAAGTATGTAAATGTTTTGTACATATACAGAAAATAATACACGTTTGTTCCGAAAAAAATAGTTTTTGTATCTATTAACAGAATTGTTTCTTTAGGTATTTCAGGGAATAACTGCTGAAGAGTCAATAGCTAACTTTGGCGTCTAGTTACTTGACACAGAACTAGTCAGTAACTAGCTGGTTTTGGTCTCAGTCACTAGACAGTTTGTCCAAATTAGTCACTTCGTAGTCTTTGCGTGACAGTACGCTCTAAGATCTTCCCAGTCTGACTAGCCGGTTACTTGAAATAAGCAGAGTAAAACTGGGTAGTGACTGGCATTGAACTAAACGAATTTGCTACGCGGGTTAACCATTATTTTAATGCAAATTAGCGGCTATTAAGCTGGTAGTAATCCTTGTATTATAATGATATATTACTGATAAAATCTGACCAAAATACGATAGATTTATTGGTATTTTTATCCATTTAATTGCCCCGTAACATTGTAAATATTATACTGGTAATATTTCTGGTATTTTCCGTGATATTTACCATAAAACTACCAGGTAAATTAGCTGGTAGTCCTATGGTACAGATCATGGAAAATACTAGTAATATTACTACTACGTTATAGCCACTATTTTAGATCAAATCAGCGGCTATAAAGTTGCTAGTAACCAAAATATGTATGCAGCAGAGTAAACGAACGTCATTTGATGGGATTTTTGGTAATATTGTTGAGGACGGTGCCTTGATTATGAGGAAAAAATTCTGACCCATAGGGGGACCGGGAGTTGGAAAAAGGGGGAAATGGGGGTAATTTTTCGGTTTTAGCGATTATTTCGAAAACGGCGATAGTTACAAAAAAAATGTTCTAAGAACGAAAAAACTACATCAAATTACCTTTAGGAAGTACCGTTTTTTGAAAAACTCTATGCTAGCTTGGAAAAAAAACCTCGCATATTAAAGTTCATTGGTTAACTCACATTTTTGGGGAGTTATCGAGCATTTTTTCAAAGCATAAAATTTTCAAATAAAGATCCGTCGTATTATTGCAAAGGTAATTTTATTCAGTTTATTCGGTTCTCAGTACATTTTTTTTGTAGCTATCACCGTTTTCGAAATAATCGCTAAAACTTCACACTTTCACCAGAGATCGCTGAATACTGACGAAAAATTAAAATGTGTCCGTCTGTCTGAAGAAAAAAAAGTACCGTTCTCTTGCTTTATACCGAGAAATGACATTGCACATGGAACAATTCCTGCTGCTTATAGATTTAAAGAAAAGTCCTCATATAAATTACCCACAGTTGTGTGGTAAAACATTGTTAATAAAATAGTAATATGACCTGGCATTTACTATAAATCTTACGAATTAATTAAGTGGTTAAATGACTAGTAATTTTACTGGCTATTTTTCTTATTATTAAATAGTAATATTTGTTGGATTTAACAGATAATATACCTCAATTTTAAGGGGTAAAAATAATATGACAAACTTACCGATATTTTATTGGGTATTTAACGTGTTTATTTCCCATAAATACTTGATATTTTGGTTGAAATTTACCTAATAATTATGAACTTTTTCACCAGGGGAAATAATGTTATGGGGAATATATAGGTTATTTATGGCCCAATCGTATACGTCCCTGCAAGAAATCGCTAACCGAAACTACTACTACATACAAACTTTTATCAGCGAAAACTCACACAGACAAATACTTTACATATTTTTTGCTTTCGCCTTCAGAGTTTGCAAGAGCAAACCTGGTCAAATGACTAGTTAAATATCTAAAAAAAGGCTCACTGTAATTGACTAGTTAACGCACGTATACGATTGGGCCATAAATAACCTATATATTCCCCATAGCATTATTTCCCCTGGTGAAAAAGTTCATAATTATTAGGTAAATTTCAGCCAAAATATCAAGTATTTATGGGAAATAAACACGTTAAATACCCAATAAAATATCGGTAAGTTTGTCATATTATTTTTACCCCTTAAAATTGAGGTATATTATCTGTTAAATCCAACAAATATTACTATTTAATAATAAGAAAAATAGCCAGTAAAATTACTAGTTATTTAACCACTTAATTAACTCGTAAGATTTATAGTAAATGCCAGGTCATATTACTATTTTATTAACAATGTTTTACCACACATCTGTGGGTAATTTATATGAGGACTTTTCTTTAAATCTATAAGCAGCAGGAATTGTTCCATGTGCAATGTCATTTCTCCGTATAAAGCAAGAGAACGGTACTTTTTTCTTCAGACAGACGGACACATTTTAATTTTTCGTCAGTATTCAGCGATCCTTGGTGAAAGTGTGAAGTTTTAGCGATTATTTCGAAAACGGTGATAGCTATAAAAAAAATGTACTGAGAACGGAATAAACTGAATAAAATTACATTTGCAATAATACGACGGATCTTTATTTGAAAATTTTATGCTTTGAAAAAATGCTCGATAACTCCCCAAAAATGTGAGTTAACCAATGAACTTTAATATGCGAGGTTTTTTTCCAAGCTAGCATAGAGTTTTTCAAAAAACGGTACTTCCTAAAGGTAATTTGATGTAGTTTTTTTTCGTTCTTAGAACATTTTTTTTGTAACTATCGCCGTTTTCGAAATAATCGCTAAAACCGAAAAATTACGCCCATTTCCCCCTTTTTCCAACTCCCGGTCCCCCTATGGGTCAGAATTTTTTCCTTATAATCAAGGCACCGTCCTCAACAATATTACCAAAAATCAACGTTCTTTACTCTGCTGCAATACTAGGGTTACTACCAACTTTATAGCCGCTGATTTGATCTAAAATAGTGGCTAACGTAGTAGTAATATTACTAGTATTTTCCATGATCTGTACCAGCTAATTTACCTGGTAGTTTTATGGTAAATATCACGGAAAATACCAGAAATATTACCAGTATAATATTTACAATGTTACCGGGCAATTAAATGGATAAAAATACCAATAAATCTATCGTATTTTGGTCAGATTTTATCGGTAATATATCATTATTATACAAGGATTACTACCAGCTTAATAGCCGCTAATTTGCATTAAAATAATGGTTAAAGAAGTAGTAAATTTACTGGTATTTTCCACGATATTTACTATAGTACTAACAGGTAATTTACCTGATAGTTTTATAGTAAATGTCACGGGAAATACCGGTAATATTACTAGTATAATACTTACAAGGTTACCGAGTGATTAAGTGGATAAAATAACCAATAAATCTATGGTATTTAACGCAAAAATACCGGACAGTTTGGTTGGAAATAACTCAAAGATTGTTGCCTTTTCACTATATAACATTGTAGGGGAACTTGTAACGATCCACTCGAGAGAGTTGTATTTCTATTTCTTCTTCTAAGAATGGATGCGACCCGATTAAATACAAGTGCATATGATTGTATGCAAAACTTGCTTAATCGGTGTCGTCATCAAACAACTCTCCCGAGTGGCCGGTTTTGATCCATCCTGTCGAGGCAGGTGGAACATCGCGAAAAACTCGGGGAGTCGGGTTTTGGACCTTGCCATGGGAGCATTGCGCGGCGCGATTAATTTGATAAGTTTGGTTCTTTATGTTAAGTTTTTTTTTATTTTTGTTTTTCCGATTGGTGAAGAGTGTGGTGTACCAGAAGTGCCGTAGAAATCAGTGGTGGCATTTAAAATTGAAAAAAAAAGATTAACAGCCAGATTGCCGCAATTTCCCCGTTTCAAGTGTGAGGTTATGCCGCCACGAGGTGCTTGAGCGAAGCATCACGGTTGCCCCAACGCCACCGGCGCCCGATGGAGAGCTTGGTTCCCGATAAGTACCCCATTTGTGTTTGAAATGTCGCGTAATTAAGTGTTTGTGATTTTTCCGGTCCCCGTTCCAGGGGCGTATTTTAATTGTTAAGGGAGACCCCCATTTTTGAATTTTCGTGGCCATGGGGGCCTCAAGGACGGGATTTTGTTCTAGAGTTTTTGTGGGTGCAGACGGCCAGGGTCCAACGCCATCGGGGCCCTGGAGCACAAAATAGAATGGCATTTGAACTGGCCGACGCCGTTCAATTTATATTTCTCCATTTTTTTTCTCCCTGTGTTTTGTGTTCGTCCTACCTTAGGCATGTGACTCCCTTTTAATATGTAGTGGACCCGAGGCTACGAGCGGCACAAACCCCGCCCACTTTGCCGAGCCTGAGCTACAGCAAGCACATGCCGCTGCTTAGCTCGTAGAGAAGCTCATTACTTTCATTTTCTTGTTTGATTTTTGCCTTGCCTGTACGGCCTTAGGAGCTTCGTCCTCGTTGGCACATGGTGCCGGTCTATTCCGTTACATATTTGGCGCCCAACATAGAGGCCACACTTGGCCAGGTTAAGAGTTTACTCTTTTACCAAGTGGTGTTTCTACCAAGTTACCTGGTCTAAGGCATTAGCCTTAGCTTTATTACTAAACGTATTTTACCTTCTGGTAGCTGTCCCATCCCCTGTAGCATCCCATCCTGGTAGAGTAGCTTTTCCTTATAGATTCAGCTTAACAAAGGCAGTCCTTTTCTTGTGTTGTCTTTCGGTGATTTTTGTCACGTACCAGAGGCCTTCGAAAGAGCTGGTGAATTACTCTGCCTTAGAGTTGCTTTAAAGCAGTGGCCCGGTTCTTTCGAAGCTACCTCGGTACATTTTTGTGAAAAGGACTGTCCTTTATTTTTTTCTTCAATAATTATTTGCATTCCTAACAGTTCATCATTGACATGCTAGCGGTTACCAATGGATCATGTTTGGAAATACGACATGATGCAATGGTGCATTTAAGCGGCCAAACATGATTCGTTGGCAACAACTGCGAATCAATGATGTAACTTCTTTTCTTTTTACTTGGTCCCAATTTTATCGCCTTGGTTGTCGGTTAGTTCAAATGCCCATTTTACATAAATTATTAACACCTTTTATTCGTGTGCTCCTAAATACGGACCTGGAACGGGATGGGGATTTGTCGCTTTATGTACACACTATTTCTGCCTATCGATTTTCTTATTTCTACCGTTGAAAAAAAAATACTTTACAAGCATCAATAATTGTATTTGCTCGTCTTCATGCTAATCACGGTCGATCTCTGCTGATAAGAGAGATAAGCATTTGTTGCATGCTGCAGGTCGTACAATTTTGATTTTTAAAATTGTCATAGACCACTTATATACATACATACTTTTTGCATATTGGATGGTACACTATCAGTAGGTCAACGTAGTGGATTTTGAGAAATACATAGTACGACGCTATAATAGCTAATTTGAGTTAGCTTTACTTAACGTTCTATATGCGGTATCTTAGCTGACCGGTACTATTTACATAGAAAAAAAAAACAGAATTTTCGATCCATTCAGTTGCGTCATTTTTAGTCAGCTGTGATATTTTGTAGGCTGTATATATATGAGCAAATTGGTCAAGTTATTTATTAAAAGTTATAAGGCAGGTATTTGTTTTTCTATTTATTATAGGATAGTTAGGCTATTATTATACATATTGTAATGCATGGTAGAAAATTTAGCTAGTTATTTATTACATAGTCTGTTAGCATGATATGATAGTTATTTAATTCTAGTAATTTATTGATATTATTGTAGTTAGCACATTATTTGTTTTTCTTGGTTGTGGTCCTATTTATTCATTTTGTTATTACATATATAGCTAGTAGAGATTTTTCAATTCATTCCATAGGGTATCTAATCAATTTAATATTAAAGCATTCACATTTATAAAATCGTTTAGGCATGTTAATTTAGTAAAATATACCATTCGCTTAGTACCTACTTAATATAAAAAAAAAAACTTGAAAAACAGTCACATTAATTAAATACATATTACGAGTAGTTTAATTTCCCTGATAAACATGCCATTAAATCATACTCCTGCAACGGCCAAAGGCCGTGGACGTGGTGCTATACCAAAGGCAGGTGTTCAAACTAGGAGTCAGAAAGACAATAAAGATAATTACTCCTCGAACACCCCTCCAAATACACCGGTTGATGACCAGCAACTTATTAATCAATTTGAATTGCCTGGTCCAAGCCGTCAGATATTAAACACACCACACGGTCCTCTACAAATCAGCGACGAAGCAGGTGGTGAAAACACAAATGCGTCAAAACACTTCCAGCAAGAGGTCGGAGGCTTCAACTTTCCACTGACGAGTTCGAATCCTCAGCCTCTGCCGGATTTTCATCAAGGCCTCCTTGATTCGATGAAAGCTTACATCGACGAAGCCATTCGACAACAGCTGTCCGGAGCATCCTCCAATACAGTACGTCCTAGGGATTCACAGGTGGCTGACGCCCCTGCTGTATCAGGGGAACGACGAAGACAGGGTGTGTCTGAGGCCCCTGTCGTTTCTGGGAGAACGGCGAAGACCGGTGCCTTTTGTCCCAGCAGGAAAAACGTTTCGCACTATTAACGACTGGGGTCTCCACTTCGATGGTGAGGCAGTGGATGAGTTCATCCGTCAGGTGGAGCTTTACACTGACCGAACGTTAGGAGGTGATTATAATCAGTTGTGCCTTTGTGCACACCTCCTATTTAATAAAGAGACCCTTCCCTGGTTTCGTCGTTTCCATGAAACATACGGGAATCAGTACACCTGGGATTCTTTAAAGCAAGAACTGAAGGATGAGTTCTCTGGGGAATACGACGACGACGATATTCTCGATGAGATGCGTAGTCGTCGTCAACGGGATGGTGAGTCGTATGCCGATTATGTGGAAAGCATTCGGCGCATCCACGACAAATTATCATACAGGCTTTCGGACGGCGAGTTGACTCGCATCGTGCGAAGGAACCTGCGTCCCTACTTAGCCCAGTATCTGGCTCAAATGGAAATACGTTCTCTAAAAGAACTCCGTTTGAGCGTAAAAAAACAAGAGGCCACAGAGAGACGTGCAGGGAAGTGGGGGTCTTCGCATGATGCGAGTAAACCCCATCGCCGTCGGATCGATGAGCTAGATCGTGACGATCATTCGGAAGAGGAAGAAGAACCGAGTTCTGAAGTGGAGGCGCTGAAGGCTCCTGCCTCTTGCTGGAACTGTTCAACACCCGGCCATACATATGTAGATTGCGAAGCAGAACGCAAAGTATTTTGTTATGGTTGTGGAGCGCTCGGAGTTTACAAACCGAAGTGCCCACATTGTGCAAAAAACTTGCTACATCGGAGACCTCAACACCACACGAGGCCTCCAAAGAAGCCGCAGAGCAATGTCTCTGCAGGCAGTGCCAACAAGTAGGCACTCCGTTTGTAAACCCCGGATGCAGCAAAGCAGAACAAAGCATTTTGTGTTCTGCTCAGCAATCTGGCATATCCAATCATATCCTTACACCTGCTTTGTCTAAACCTAAGATGTCCCTTGCCACTGACATGTCCGCTCAAATTACGACACCTCGGATCTTGCCGCGCACCGATCATTGTTTAGATCCGGGTGGTTCATTAGAGACTCAGCGTAGCACAGGGGCTATTGTAAATTCGTTACCTCCCACGAACACTTCACCTTCTATCTTTGAATCGGTGAATGTGCATTACAGTTTTAGGCCGCTGCACGAGCGTGCAAAAGAATATCAGCTCGCTCGTCGTCGAATTTTGCATAGTGACGAACTAAAGCTAAATCGTCCCAAACGTTCTGCCTTGCGTATACGCGCGTTTTGGCGTAACGTTATGCAAACTAGACGACAGTGTGCTGGTATTCTTTTGAACCGCCCCCGTGATGATCTAAGACCATATGCACAGGTATTCATGCTGGATACCTCTGTAAGTGGTCTAATTGACACGGGAGCGTCGTGCAGCGTGATCGCGTCGGACTTTGCAAAGGAATTCCTGGCGGCACCCAATCATCCTTGGCAGAGATTCCGGATGGGGGTTACCACTGCTGATGGCACTCGTCACTCAGCAGTTGGCAAACTTTTGACCAAGGTCACCTTCAGAGGGCGAACAGAAACCATCGAGTTCCTCATTATGCCGACCCTCAGCCAGGATCTCTACCTTGGAGTCGATTTCGTCCGCAGATTTGAGCTTGCTCCCGGACTTTTCCATGACTCGCTATATTCAGCAGCCTTGTCTTTAGAACCGTTGGAGCATGGGGCCAATCAACACCTTCTCACCCCACTCCAACAATCTAACCTCAATGCCACCATTGCAGCATTCCCATCATTTTCAGCGGAAGGCTTAGGGCGTACGTCTTTTATTTCCCACGCCATCGACGTCGGCAGCAGTAAGCCCATTAAGCAGAGATACTATGCAATCTCTCCCGCCGTCGAAAAGCTTCTCCATGCGGAAATCGATAGGATGTTAGCTTTAGGTGTCATTGAGGAATCTCAAAGTGCGTGGTCATCACCAGTCACCCTAGTAGCCAAACCTAATAAAGTTCGACTATGTCTGGATGCGCGTAAGGTCAACGCGGTTACGTTGAAAGACGCTTATCCTTTACCTCTCATCGAGGGAATTCTGAGTCGCCTCCCAAAGGCCAAATTTATTTCAAGTTTGGACTTGAAGGATGCGTTCTGGCAGATTCCCCTCGATGAGACGTCAAAGGATAAGACGGCTTTCACCGTACCCGGTAGGCCGCTGTATCAGTTTGTGACAATGCCTTTTGGGTTATGCAATGCTCCACAAACTATGCAGCGGCTAATGGACCACGTCATCCCACCATCTTTACGACACCAAGTGTTTGTCTACTTGGATGACTTGTTGGTGATCACAACTTCCTTCGAAGAGCATCTCAAGCTTCTTTGCGAAGTAGCACTTTGCATGAGGAAGGCAGGACTGACTCTGAACATAGAGAAGAGTAAGTTCGTCATGAAGAAAGTCTCATATCTGGGTCACGTGATCGGCCACGGAACCATCGGGACTGATTCTAGCAAAGTCCGCGCAATCGTTGATTTCCCCAAGCCTAAAACTGTAAGGCAACTTCGCCGATTCCTTGGCATGTGCGGATGGTATCGGCGGTTCGTTCCGAACTACGCCGGTATCTCTACCCCGCTAACAGACATGCTTCGTAAAAGTCGCAGTTTCGCTTGGACGGAAGAAGGTTCTTCGGCATTTAGTGCTTTAAAAGAAAGTTTGACGAAGGCACCAGTGTTGCACTGCCCGGATTTCTCGCGTCCTTTCGCAATTCAGTGCGACGCGAGCCAGGACGGCGTAGGGGCTGTGCTAACACAAACCACCGATGACGGTGCTGAAGTGCCTATAGCCTATATGTCGAAGAAACTTAATCCTTCCCAGCGAAACTATACGGTTACGGAGCAGGAATGTTTAGCGGCGGTCCTAGCAGTTAAGAAATTCCGCGCGTACGTCGAGGGTCACGAATTTACAATAGTCACTGACCATGCTTCATTGAAGTGGCTAATGAATCAATCGGATCTAAATGGTCGATTGGCTCGGTGGGCACTTAAACTTCAGGGGTTTAAGTTCTCCATTGTCCACCGAAAGGGCAGCCAAAACGTGGTCCCTGATGCCTTGTCTCGGGTCCACTGTTCAGAGTCTTTGGCTTTAAGTGATCCATTTAATGACTCTGTGGAAGTGGACTTGGATTCTCCTCACTTCCGGTCACCAAAGTATCTTGAACTTATCGGCCACATTACCGAACACCAAAATGAACTCCCGGATTTAAAGGTATCCAATGGATTCGTGTACAAACGTACCGAATTCGCGAACGGAGATGATCTGCAGGAGCAAACCTCTTGGAAGCTCTGGATCCCGGAGGAGCTTCGGTTAGACTTGCTGGCTAGGGCGCATGATCATCCGCTCAGCGCCCATGGTGGTATCACAAAAACACTAAGACGCCTCCGTGCAATATTCTTTTGGCCTAAAATGGCTCAGCAGGTCAAAGAATATGTGTCCCTTTGTGATACCTGCAAGTCGACCAAAGCACCGAATCAGAGTCTTCGCCCTCCTATGGAGGGCCAGTTCATCTCCGAGCGTGTATTTCAACGTTTGTACATGGATTTATTGGGTCCTTTCCCCCGGTCGAGATCCGGTAATGTGGGCACGATAGTCTTGGTGGACCATTTATCCAAGTTCACTTTCGTAGAGCCGATTAAAAAGTTTAAAGCCGAGACTCTGACCAGTTGGCTCGAGACTCGGATTTTCCACGTCTTCGGGGTACCGGAGACAATGGTGACGGATAATGGTGTGCAGTTCAAGTCTCGCATCTTCAATTCCCTGCTGGATCGATATGGCGTCACCCACCTTTATACGGCCCTATACTCGCCTCAGGCGAATACTTCGGAGCGGGTAAACCGCTCCATCGTCGCAGCCATACGTGCCTATATCGATCCAGATCAGCGGAATTGGGATGAGAGACTTTCTGCGATCAACTGTGCCTTGAGGTCCGCGCATCACGCCACCATTAATGCGTCACCATACTTCGTTACCTTCGGTCAATCCATGGTTACGCATGGAAAGACCTATGGCCTGCTGCGGAAGCTGTCGTTGCTGGAAGATCCAACTACCACGGCGTGCAGTAGCGATAAGCTATTAGTCCTCCGGCAACAAGTCAAGCAAAACCTTAAAGCCGCCCACGACAGGAACGCGGCGCACTATAACACGCGCTCTCGACTGGTTGAGTTCAAGCCTGGAGATGAAGTGTTCCGTCGAAACTTTTCGCAAAGTGATGCAGCGGCGCACTACAACTCCAAGCTTGACTTCAAGTTTATCAAGAGTCGCGTAGTTAAGAAAGTGGGCAACAGCCGCTACTTGTTGTCGGACCTGCAAGGCAAGGTAGTTGGTATCTTCCACGCCAAGGACATTCGGCGTTAGGCACCTCAGTTTCACCTACTCGGCAGGCCTTGTAGTTGAAGCTGCCCTGTAACGATCCACTCGAGAGAGTTGTATTTCTATTTCTTCTTCTAAGAATGGATGCGACCCGATTAAATACAAGTGCATATGATTGTATGCAAAACTTGCTTAATCGGTGTCGTCATCAAACAACTCTCCCGAGTGGCCGGTTTTGATCCATCCTGTCGTAGTGTGGGTGGAATCGTGTCGAGGCAGGTGGAACATCGCGAAAAACTCGGGGAGTCGGGTTTTGGACCTTGCCATGGGAGCATTGCGCGGCGCGATTAATTTGATAAGTTTGGTTCTTTATGTTAAGTTTTTTTTTATTTTTGTTTTTCCGATTGGTGAAGAGTGTGGTGTACCAGAAGTGCCGTAGAAATCAGTGGTGGCATTTAAAATTGAAAAAAAAAAGATTAACAGCCAGATTGCCGCAATTTCCCCGTTTCAAGTGTGAGGTTATGCCGCCACGAGGTGCTTGAGCGAAGCATCACGGTTGCCCCAACGCCACCGGCGCCCGATGGAGAGCTTGGTTCCCGATAAGTACCCCATTTGTGTTTGAAATGTCGCGTAATTAGGTGTTTGTGATTTTTCCGGTCCCCGTTCCAGGGGCGTATTTTAATTGTTAAGGGAGGCCCCCCATTTTTGAATTTTCGTGGCCATGGGGGCCTCAAGGACGGGATTTTGTTCTAGAGTTTTTGTGGGTGCAGACGGCCAGGGTCCAACGCCATCGGGGCCCTGGAGCACAAAATAGAATGGCATTTGAACTGGCCGACGCCGTTCAATTTATATTTCTCCATTTTTTTTCTCCCTGTGTTTTGTGTTCCTCCTACCTTAGGCATGTGACTCCCTTTTAATATGTAGTGGACCCGAGGCTACGAGCGGCACAAACCCCGCCCACTTTGCCGAGCCTGAGCTACAGCAAGCACATGCCGCTGCTTAGCTCGTAGAGAAGCTCATTACTTTCATTTTCTTGTTTGATTTTTGCTTTGCCTGTACGGCCTTAGGAGCTTCGTCCTCGTTGGCACATGGTGCCGGTCCATTCCGGTACAAACTCTCACGAACGAGTGCTGTGTGAAGTATATAGGTCAATTTTTTCCCGACGGCCTATGCACGGTACCCAGAAAATTAAACGGATTTTAACTAGATAAACATTAGTAATTTAACCAGTAGCTTTCTTGCTGGGTACCCAGCAAATACCATAGATTTATTGGTTATTTTATCCACTTAATCACTCGGTAACCTTGTAAGTAATATACTAGTAATATTACCGGTATTTTCCGTGACATTTACTATAAAACTATCAGGTAAATTAGCTGGTAGTACTATAGTAAATATCATGGAAAATACCAGTAAAATTACTACTTCTTTAACCATTATTTTAATGCAAATTGGCGGCTATTAAGCTGGTAGTAATCCTTGTATTATAATGATATATTACCGATAAAATCTGACCAAAATACGATAGATTTATTGGTATTTTTATCCATTTAATTGCCAGGTAACATTGTAAATATTATACTGGTAATATTTCTGGTATTTTCCGTGATATTTACCATAAAACTACCAGGTAAATTAGCTGGTAGTCCTATGGTACAGATCATGGAAAATACTAGTAATATTACTACTACGTTAGCCACAATTTTAGATCAAATCAGCGGCTATAAAGTTGCTAGTAACCCTAGTATGGCAGCAGAGTAAACGAACGTCATTTGATGGGATTTTTGGTAATATTGTTGAGGACGGTGCCTTGATTATGAGGAAAAAATTCTGACCCATAGGGGGACCGGGAGTTGGAAAAAGGGGGAAATGGGGGTAATTTTTTGGTTTTAGCGATTATTTCGAAAACGGCGATAGTTACAAAAAAAAATGTTCTAAGAACGAAAAAAACTATGTACATCAAATTACCATAAGGAAGTACCGTTTTTTGAAAAACTCTATGCTAGCTTGGAAAAAAAACCTCGCATATTAAAGTTCATTGGTTAACTCACATTTTTGGGGAGTTATCGAGCATTTTTTCAAAGCATAAAATTTTCAAATAAAGATCCGTCGTATTATTGCAAAGGTAATTTTATTCAGTTTATTCCGTTCTCAGTACATTTTTTTTGTAGCTATCACCGTTTTCGAGATAATCGCTAAAACTTCACACTTTCACCAAGGATCGCTGAATACTGACGAAAACTTAAAATGTGTCCGTCTGTCTGAAGAAAAAAAGTACCGTTCTCTTGCTTTATACCGAGAAATGACATTGCACATGGAACAATTCCTGCTGCTTATAGATTTAAAGAAAAGTCCTCATATAAATTACCCACAGTTGTGTGGTAAAACATTGTTAATAAAATAGTAATATGACCTGACATTTACTATAAATCTTACGAGTTAATTAAGTGGTTAAATAACTAGTAATTTTACTGGCTATTTTTCTTATTATTAAATAGTAATATTTATTGGATTTAACAGATAATATACCTCAATTTTAAGGGGTAAAAATAATATGACAAACTTACTTAATTTTATTGGGTATTTAACGTGTTTATTTCCCATAAATACTTGATATTTTGGTTGAAATATACCTAATAATTATGAACTTTTTCACCAGGGGAAATAATGCTATGGGGAATATATATGTAGGTTATTTATGGCCCAATCGTATACGTGCGTTAACTAGTCAATTACAGTGAGCCTTTTTTAGATATTTAACTAGTCATTTGGCCAGGTTTGCTCTTGCAAACTCTGAAGGCGAAAGCAAAAAATATGTCAAGTATTTGTCTGTGTGAGTTTTCGCTGATAAAAGTTTGTATGTAGTAGTAGTTTCGGTTAGCGATTTCTTGCAGGGTACGTAGTCGTCGGCGATATGTGATTTCTGTACGTCTATTAGGAATCGTAAGGGATATTGTAGAACTTTTGTTAAGCGCAGTATAGACCTCGGGCGGAATGAAAATGAAATTTTTGTCCGCTGCGATTTTTTCAATGAAAATGCATGCTTACTGTCGTGGAACATGTCGGAAATGATGGGGAATTCCATAAGCTACAATCCGAATATGGTTCCAAAATTTTTTTCGGCCATTTTATGTATTATTTTTCGATTCCCCGGTCATTTCACCGTGGAAAATATCTAATGACGGGGGAATCGAAAAATAATACATAAAATGGCCGAGAAAAATTTTGGAACCATATTCGGATTGTAGCTTATGGAATTCCCCATCATTACCGACATGTTCCACGACAGTAAGCATGCATTTTCATTGAGAAAATCGCAGCGGACAAAAATTTCATTTTCCTTCCGCCCGAGGTCTATTCAGGCCTTTACGCAACAAACGAGCTTAGTCACTGATATTTTAAAAAAGAATATCTAATAATTGATGTACATAAAATAACGAATTTCCTGAGATAGGTTTCGTTTGTGCCGGGACTGGGTAAATTTTGTATGGATCGTGACCATTCTTCTTTACAATAATTCGAAAGACGACGGAATTGTTACAAAGCGAAAATTACAATGTAGTTCGATACAAAAACGGAATCGACCGAACGAAAGTTGGAACGTTATTCCAGTTCAAGGCCAAAGTGCATTGAATTCATGTACATACACTGCGTTTCACTTGAATAGCACACTCTATACATTAGATTTATTTTCTCAATATCTTTAAAAAAAATGAAGACAACAGATATTTTGTATTTTTTATTTGCCATTTGATTAATTAGCTATAATTTGAAATAAAAAGAATTCGAATTTTTCCAACATGTAATCTTAGAAAGAAAAAAAATGTAAAACACCAATGAAAAAACACAGGAATTCTGTTTCACTTGAATAGCACACTTTTTTTTAAACCTATTTTAATTAACTTTTTATGCAGTGAGGATAAGTTATTATTGTTCAGAATACAAGTTGAGATCAATTTGAATTAAAATCAGCAATTTTAGTAATGGGTTGAGCCTCCCCCGTTTGAAATAACCTCCTAGATCCTATTAGGCAAATAATCGTACAAACTTTTGATGTAAGCAAGGGAAATGGTAGCCCATGATGGCAGAATGGCTTCAATTATTTCAGTCTTTGTTGAAAATTATTTACCAGACTCATAAACTTTTCTAACCAGCCATCTCCAAACATTTTCTATTATGTTTAGATCCGGGGAGTATGGTGGCCAGTTCAAAAGAGTAACATTTTTGGACTCGATAAACGACTTTACGGCACGGGCAGTGTGTATTGGTTCATTGTCTGGTTGTAAAGTCCACGGCAATGGTCCAAAAAGACTTTCTAATGTCGGAAAAGCCTTTTCTAAAACACCTTGATACGACTTAGCATTCATAGTGGTGTCTAAGAATTGGAGTTCACAAGTGCCGTAGTAGAATTTGGCTCCCCAAACCATAACGCCGCAAACTTGACTGTGCAAACGATCCAACTGGTGAGTCTCCTTCCTTAAATCATAAAAATAACAGTTATATCCATCGGGCCCTTCCAAATTAAATTTCTTATCATCAGAAAAAACAACGCGATATCACTCTTTGGTCCATGACATGTTGGTACGCGAAAAAGTCAACCGAGCTTGTTTATGAGGGGGTTAAGAGGTGTTTTTTTTTAATTTTAGACGCTTTAGGTCTTCAGCTTTTGAATTAGCACGCCATACAGTTGTTTTACTCGCACTGAGACCAACTTTTAACCGAATTTTGTCCACAGAATCATATGTGAAATCGATGCTTCACGCAAAATAGATCGCTTATCTGCATAAGAGCGTACACAGCTCACTCGACCTTTCATATTTTTCCATAATTTTCACAATTTTTAATTAAATTGTAAATCACGTTTCTGCCTTTTCCAATTTTTTTCGATATTTTAGTCACTGAAAAGTCACAATCCCTGTAATTTTTTATTTTAACTTATTCTTCGCTTGTTAAGGCTTTACCACGACCCAACATTTTTTAAAATCAACGAATCGTATTTAAATTACTCAAAACGACTATAGATTGTGATATTGTGACCACGTGCACCACGTATTTGAAGCTTAAACCCAAGTGTGCTATTCTAGTGAAACAAAAAATCTGCTCGCTTTTGAAGCAAATTGGTGAAAAAAGGTAACGGTAAATTTGGAGAGTATAATTTTTCTTTTGGGGAACCCACACCAACAAGACAAAAAAAAAGTACTAGCAAAGTCATAAGAATATTGATATATAAGCAAATTACAATGAAAAAACGGAATGTGCTATTCAAGTGAAACGCAGTGTACATATGCTACTAGCCAACAATCTAGTGTACGCTCGTATATAATAATTTATCTTAGATCCTAACCTACCGGAAGTAATAAATTATGTTAATTTCGAAACTAGGTCAAACACATACATCATAATCAGCTGATGGGTCAATTGACAAGTCATAAATAAACATAGCAGGTACGAATCAAGTAAGTATTCAATTTCAAGTTGCAATTCAAAACAAATAATTAATAACTTATGGTGTTTGCAGATAATTCCAAGATGACGACGACACTGCAATACGGACCACCTTGGATTTCGAGGACGAGGACGACGGTGACAACAGCGGTGACAATTCCATCAGATAAGTATTGTGATATGTAAATATAAATTCATGATCCTTTGTGCTTTTGTTTTCCATGTTAGGCGCACATAACGATGATGACATGACGATGACGACAACAAGAAGAAAACAACGACGTTGCAAGGAAAGTTCTGAACATAAGCTCTTTATTATACATTTAAAAAAAGCATTATCACATCAATCCACAACAGAACTAGAATTACAATAATCGGAGATTATATATTCCATTTCACCGAAAAACACTTACTCAGAGATATGTGTCATTTATTGGCCCAAGTAGATTTAATATGTTACCATTAGAAATACGTAACATCAACGTTTTTAATTTATTCAAATATAAAGTTAAAAAATGAATCCTTGGCTTAAAATATGATGAATGCTTCACAATATTTTATTTCATCTAGAGAAAATAATGTTATAAAAATAATCTATGCCCAGAAGTTAAATTCCTTTATTTTAAATTAAGCAACAATAAGCAGTAACATATGTGTGTATAGCATTATCATAATATTTCTCCCAACTCAAGCATTATGCTTTCAGGGAGACTATAAAAACACATAAATTATTTATAAATAAATGTTAAACAATTAGCTATTAATTGTGATTGAATAATGAATTGAAATTGAATTGAAATTTGTTCTTGCGTATGGATAGGATTTCCAACGTCAAGCTACCATGTTAATATATGGGCATTTCTTCTGTATACTTAGACAGAAAGGGTCTACCAGACCCCAGAGCATCTTTAAACTGCTATAATATATATTATTAACTAAATCACTAGGTCAAACAAATGCATGCTTAAAAGAATGTATGCTACACATACTAAAATTACATACATACCATCCAATAATTTTTTTTTAATTTTGAGATACATATTTTCTGAGTCTTTCAGACCTTATCCAACCAACCAACAATAAATATATGTATATTATCTTAAAAAGTAAGCTAAAAACTTGAAAATTACATACATGCAACAAAGTATTTTTTTGCACATATTTTCTTGAAGAAATAATGATTAATAAATTAAAAGAAAAAATACGTGCAAATGAAACCAGATTTTGTTTTTAAAACGGTCAACGGTTGAGCAAATATTATTTTTAATTTTAAAATGACACGACAGGTTAAGCGCTTTGCAGTATGTTACAAGAATAGAACTTACGCTTACAATTATCGCCATGACGCCTATACTCTTCTAAGGTAGGTAAAAAGTTATATACTAGTTTAGAGTCCACACTGAGTTTGGCTCTATGTTTGTTATTTAAGTCAATACTCTTCCTGACGAAGTTTTGCATATTCCTAATGATGGGGTCGGCCTTGCATAATAAAAGCATTACACATTGAGCAGTGTTTGCATTTCGCTCTAAATTTTGAATTGCTGTAACCAAATTTTCAGCGAGTTTATTCTCTTGTAAATTTGCGAAAATTCTTGTATCTGAAAGTGTCCCCTTTCGTACCGAGGCTAACCATTTCAAAGAAGTCCCTTTACCTAGCGAATTATCTAAAATTTCATCTTGCTGGTGAGTGTTATGCAAGATCCAACGATTTGAATCTTTTGAAGACCTATCTGGGACAATATAACTGAACTATATAATTGGAAATAGAAAAATCGATATACATGATTAATATTTATAAATTGTAAACTGACATTTCGGTTTGTGATTTGCAGTTACGAAATGGTGACAAATGTGTGAATTTCAGACTTAAGTTAGCAAGTTTATGGATTTTCTTTAATCTCCCCGCGCGTTTTGTAAAATATCTGGCGTTTTCCTCTATACAGAAATTAATTTTAGTGGATCATGCAAGGAATTTTAGTTGGTTTGACAGTTACGTAAGTCCGCCTTACGTATGTCATTGAGTTACCTAAACTACTTTACTTTAAGTTATTAGAAAGAATTGACCTTTTAAAATATAAGAGCGAAGTACGTACTTTGCTATACAGTGTATCCCATTTATGGTGGAGGATAGGAAGTGTGGATCATTTGGGGAAAATTAATGTAAAACAGGACCTCTATATTTTTCACCGTTACAATGATAGCATTTTTTGTGAAAATGCCCGACTTGCCGAACTAAATCAAAATTTGCCACACCACCAAACATTTCATCCGAGATGTGGCTTCACTGTCTGAAACTATACATAAAATTTTCAATAAAACAACACCTCGCCCGCTACGAAGTTGCTCGTATCTTCCGATATACACCCATTCAAAAAGAAATTAAAAAATCGGTTTTTCATAAATTTTTATCATTTGATTTTTTGATAAAAACCCGATTTTAATTTTTTTAAATATCCTCCACCATGAATGGGACACCCTGTATATGAATAATATTCTTCCACTCTAAAATCATTTTTATTTAAAGGATGGCGAATAAACTGTTCCCTTTAATCCTACACGGAGAGAAATTTCTGTAGTAAATTTTATTAAAACGAGTAATAAAATTCATTAAAAACTTATTAATTAATATTCATTACATTATCAATAAATTTGTATCGGTTTACTACAAAATGTTGTGAACTATACATATCTGTTCCTAATACAATTTTCATTACGTTGTAATGAAAATATTTATTACACTCTATTCTAGTAAAATTTAACTACAGATACAATACATTTCACCGAAGTTTAGTTAATATCGAAATGTCAATAAAAATATTTTTGTTTGAAGTCTGGTGTCGTGTCGTGAAATTTTAATTGCAGGATTTTCCCTCAATTGATCCGCGTAATATATGGTAAGTAAAAAATATGTACCATTTTACATTTATTTTTATATTTCTGATTAAAATTATTACTTAAATACAGGAAATCCATTGAATCAATTGGTGGAGTCAGAACAACAATTTAGGACTTATATTCAAAACAGATGTGGTCTGGCTGGTCGAGCGGTTAGTGCGCGCACCTTCGGTGCACAGGCTCATGAGTTCGAATCTCACCGTGTTCCATTGTGTTTTTCGAACTCACGAGCTTGTGACAGACTATGATCTCACTCAGATGTTAAACGAGTACCCATTTATGGGGATAAATAACACTGCTGAGCGTGATGCTGATCTCATTACCTCATCAAAAAGCAGATAAGATCTTGGAAATAGGATGTCACTAACACATCCTGCGGCCTTAGTCCAATGTTGGATTGTCGCGCCTGTTATTTTTTTTATTCAAAACAGACGCAGACTAACCGTACAAATTGTTAATGAAGGCGGGATTCATTATACATATATTAAGGTGATTTATAAATTCATTTTAATACAGTGCTTAGCCCAATGTTTTTTTATACCGAGTTCGACTTATTTTTCCAATTTTTCCAAATTTAATTGGTTGGTTTTTCTATCTAGGAGAGAACACGAATATAAATAGAAGCTTATAAATTCAACGGAAGTCTTCGTATGCAGAAAGGTGATTCACTGAAGAAATAGAAAGTTTGGATAGACCTTTCTTTAATTTAGTTAGGATTATCGATGTATGTATTAAATTAAAATATGATAACTATTTACATATAATTAACTTTTCACAATGTGAATTTTCTTATTTTTATAATTTATGTAATAAATAAACAAATAAAAAAAATTTGATTTTTTATTTACTGTAAAATGTGATGAAATTTTATCATTTTGAATGTTAATTATTACTACTTTCGTCGTGAAAATTTACAATAAAAATAGTTAACTTTATTAATTTGTAATGAAAATCGAACTGTCATATGGTTAGCTTTAATTATTATCAACAATTAATTGTTACTACTGTGTAGTGTAATTTTACAACAAAGGAAAGTTAATTTTATTACTTTTTAATAAAGTTTTTCACAACGCGAATAGTTAATTTAACTTCAAATGCGATGGGGTCGAAATTAATTACAATTTAGTAAAATTTACAACGGATTTAATGAAATTTCACTATTTTTTTCTCTCCGTGTAGCCAGCAAAAAACACATGCGTCACCTATCACTCATGTACCACACGTCAGCCGAGATACCTTTGTCATTTATCGCGTTTTCATACAAACAGTACATATACAAGGTGTCCGGAAACTGCCGCATAAACGCACCGAATTGTGATTCCTCATGTGATTTCCAGCAAACAAGTTGTACGGAACATACTACCAATTCTTAACCCTTTAGCTGCCACAGGCATTTGAAGATTTTTGAAAAATCATTTCCTTGAACGACTTAGACCTCAATATCCCTAAAGCTAGACTAGCTAGAATAGCGATATAAGATGATTATTACAGCCAACAAATTTACCTAAAAAATAAAACTAACCGCACTAAAATCGGATTAGAGATTTGGTTTTTACATGTTGCATATATTTTATCATTTGCTGATTTTATGGCATAAACCGGTGGTCATTCTTCATGCTATGGTTGTTGCGGTCATTCTCTATCGAAAGTAGCAATGGATGTCCATCTTCCATCGCCACAAAATAGATTATTAGTCTAAGAAAAATGGCATATTTGGTCGGCAAAAATCCTACATCGGAAATTTTTTTGGATTATGGTTGGGAATGGTCCCCAGATTATGGCATTAAAAGCCCCAACCGATCGGGGGTCCGCAACCTTAAAAAAAGGGGGGAAAGGGGGCATTTTTTCGGTTTTTTTGCGATTATTTAAAAAACGGTAAGAGATATAGAAAAATGGTCTGAGGACGAAAAAAACTACATAAAATTATCTTTGCAATGATATATAACACATTAGAGTTTAATTGGATATTTCGGTATTAGAATAGAACATAAATTAGAATATTTTCATTATAGACCTTTTTTAAAAGCTTCATAACTTTTGAAAGAATGCTAGTTCAGCCGTAAAATTCTGTATAAGTATTCACAACAAGTTTAAGATAATTTTAGCGTAAACATTGAGTCGCTCCGGTCAAGGACCTCCATTATCCCTCCATTTAAATTTTTCAAAACGGCATATCCATAACTCCCCCCCCCCCCCCCCCCAAAATTGGAGCAGAGTGTTTGTTCTACGTACTACTCATTTTATAAACTGTAGAACAAAGTTGTCATGGGTCACTTTGTATGGGAGGTACCCTTAGATTTTATCCGAATGAGCTGATTTTTAATTTTAAAATTATCTTAAACTTGTTGTGAATACTTATACAGAATTTCACGGCTGAACTAGCGTTCTTTCAAAAGTTATGGAGCTTTTAAAAAAGGTCTAAAATGAAAATATTCTAATTTATGTTCTATTCTAACGCCGAAATATCAAATTAAACTCTAATGTGTTATATATCATTGCAAAGATAATTTTATGTAGTTTTTTTCGTCCTCAGACTATTATTCTGGGGGGTGGGTGGGGTGACTATGACTTCGAATTGCAACAAACCAAAATTTAGTACTCTGCTCCAATTTCGGGGGGAGTTATGGACATGCCGTTTTGACAAATTTAAATGGGGGGATAATGGGGGTCCTTGACCGGAGCGACTCAGCGTTTACGTTATAATTATCTTAAACTTGTTGTTAATACTTGTACAAAATTTTACGGCTGAACTAACATTCCTTTAAAAGTTATGGAGCTTTTAAAAAAGGTCTAAAATGAAAACATTCTAATTTATGTTCTATTCTAACGCCGAAATATTCAATTGAACTCTAATGTGTTGTATATCATTGCAAAGATAGTTTTTTTCGTCCTCAGACCATTTTTCTGTATCTCTTACCGTTTTTGAAATAATCGCACAAAACCGAAAAAGGCCCCCTTTCCCCCTTTTTTTAAGGTTGCGGAGCCCCGATCGGTTGGGACTTTCTATGCCATCATCTCGGGACCATCCCCAACCTTAATCAAAAAAAATTCCGATGTAGGATTTTTGCCGTTCGATGGCCATATTTTGGTCCAATTTTCTTAGACTATATTATCTCTATGTCGTGTTGGGTGGACCGTGAGACTGTCATTTTAGATTGCGCGATAAATTGCCTAGTGTCTGTGCTATACTGGAGTGAGATCGATTGTGTGCAATCGATTGACCAATAAATCGCTGGATGGCCGAGATGGGTTCCATTTCTATTTCCACGATCTACGTAAAAACGAACGGTTTCTGTCAAGTCACCATAGCAAAGAAGGTAGTGTCATGGTTTGGGGAGCTGTCTCTGATTTTTTTCTAAGTTTTCTTTCGTTTTAGGTGTGAAGAATTCCTTATTACACGTTGTACTGTTGATAAACTAGCTGTAACGCCGACTTTATCTCCAATTCTAGCCGCTGATCAGCGCCCGCTCTAAGGGGGGGGCGAGCCGGGCGGTCGCCCGGGGCGCCAAATTCTAGGGGCGGCTTTTTGGCAATCACTCGAATAAAAAATAAACGAGTGAAAAAAATTTAACATCAACATCAATTTAGTAGAAAGCAAAACGTAGAAACTACATAAAAATAAAATGAGTTAAAACAAAATGCCGCAAGGTAGGAAACAAACTGGCACCGAAGCATTTTACAACCGATATACCCATTTTTTCGAGACGGCAGAATAAGGTTTTTTTTAGGTAACTATAAAAACCTGTTGAACATTTTTTTAATTTATCAAAAAAGTCAACAATCGATACGAGGTGCTTAGAGAAAGTTTCCTAAATGTTCCGCTTATGATGCTAGCACCTATTCCGCTTTCGAAAAGCAAAATGGCCCAATTCGCTAAGTTATATAATAATAAAGTTCCTCCCAAAAAAAAAAATATTTTTTCATTGCAGAATGATGTGATAAATTGGTGTTCCTATTGAAAAGTTAGTTCCTTTTCTTCAAAGGATTCTAATTAGACCTACTTATCCATAATTCCTATTAAAGGGAAGGGCAACCAAATTTTTAAATAAAAGACATTCTCACTCGAGACATAAAAGCATTTTCGATTACAATAATTCAACTTCATTTCACCTGATCTTTGCGTGGATGATTTCCTTCAGTTTCAATAGCATTGATTTGGCTATTCCCTATTGTCTTCAAGTTCCGTTTCCTCTTTCAACATTGAACTTGTGATTGATAGCATCAAGTGAACATAAGACATGAATTCCTCAATTTGCCCACATTTTTTCATCATTCGTCGTTAGGTATTTGTTGCGACTTGTGTCAAAACGCATAAATTATAGCTTCTTGGAGAAGAAGATTAGGCAATACTAGTGTTAATTATTCAATTTTCAAACTTAAATGCCAAAAAACATTTTACAACTTATTCAGTCGCTCAGAAATTAAAACATGCTTTTCTCAAGTCGTTGGAAAATAAACACCGATAAATTCCTCCCACAAAGCAAATTAGAAAAATGTTGAAAGGGAAGACTCAGAAAACTCGATTTTAATGGGTTGCAATTTCCCATCCTTGCTTATCGAATTTGACATGTTCGACATGTGGATTGGGTTTGAGTAATATAAGTGGGTACGATGGAGCCACCGATAGTATTCCTCTCTAATATGTTTCCTGACATGCTAATATCGCGATTGGGATAGGTTCCCCGATTTAAAAAGCTGTGATTTTATTCTCTAATAATAATTTTGAAGAGGCATTTCTGACGTCGGTTAAAACCGCTAAAGAAATCCTTTCGAGAAGAGATCCGGCTAATTTAAGTTTATCTGTTCTGTTTATTTGCGCAGGGTGTAAAGAAGTTATCGAATACTACTCCAAAAGGTTAGTGTAATGCGAATGAACATCAATCTTTGGCACAAAATTTTCCAGAGCCGATTTTTCTAAAATGTTTTGAGTGTTTTAGTGGAATATTGGTAAGCTTTTATATTAGAACTCCGAACAAACTCTTCACAAAGCCACCTGAACTGTGGTGAATTTTTGTTTCTACTATACATATGCTTACTCGGCTACTGAATTTTGTGTTGTTTTTATAAAAATGTGCCTACGGGAGCCGGTTCCAAAATGTAAATCGTTTCGGAGCTACTCGCTGTCATAGGCGACCAAAAGCTGCAAAAATCACAGATCAGTCGAGAAATAAATCTGGATTCAGGTCTACAACAACAACTATACAAGTAGGTTCATACTATCTCTACTATCAATTTGCCCGATATAGTACCTAAGGGGCGCCAAATTTAGCTCTTGCCCGGGGCGCCGTAAGTGCTAGAGCGGGCGCTGCCGCTGATAGTGCAAAATTAGAGGCGGCTCGCAGAATGGCCATTTTCTCTTTGGCGGTTTGGGCACCTCGCGTACGCCCTTTTATGTTTCGTCCATATCTACTTTTTTTTTTAAATAGTTAAACACAACCGATTTACTTTTTTTCACTATTTTCGAAATTTCGCGTAATCTGTGTTGTTCATTTCTCAAAACATCGATTTGAGCCATTTGCGCGGTATTTAATGCTTTTTCCTCTACCCATGATTACCGAAACTTACAAAAATTAAAGTCAAAACACAATCTGAGTGGATTAAAACAAAAACAGTTAGGATACGATACTAGCACTTTCGAAATAACGACCGAATCGCAACTGTCCCATTCAAGTGACCCAATTTTGAACATAGAATTTATTAGTGCGTCAGCATAATGTTGATGAAACATAACTGTTGTTATTAAATGTTTCATTTTTTTCTCGCAAACTATGGGCAACATAATAGCCTTTGTAAACAAATTCTGAGTTATCCTCTCCGCTGCAAGGAAAAGGATATTTTGAGATAAACAACTCTCGAAAAGTTTGTCCCTATTCAAGTGACTGGGAGTGTAAATAAAAAAATAAGGCAAACTCTATTTGTGCTGAACACATTCAACAAAATTGTCCCAGTGAAATTAAGGACTATTTATTTTGCCATGGTACAATCTGTATTCTTCTTCTTTATGGCACGATAGCCCGACGTCGGGCCTTGGCCGCCTGGATTGAAAACCTCCAATTGTCGCGGTCACGCGACATTGTCCTCCAATTCCGAAAGTCTAGCATCTGGTGGGCGTCCTTACATACAGAATGCTCCCATCGGGCTCTCGGTCGTCCACGCAATCTGGCTCCGTCCACTCGTTGCGCGTTCATCACCTTTTTGGGCATGCGATCGTCGTTCATCCTTTGTACATGACCCGCCCATTGCAATCGCTGCAATTTAACGATCGTCGACACCTGTAGCTCATCATACAGCTGATACAACTCAAGGTTGTACCGGATGCGCCATTCACCTCGTTCACGAACGGCCCCGAAGATTCTTCGGAGAACCTTTCGCTCGAATGTGTCCAACAGGTGTTCAGAGTTTTGGGTTAGGGTCCATGCCTCGCAGCCATAGCATAGCACAGGTCGGATGATGGTTTTATACACGTGGAGCTTCGTGTTCCTGTGCACCAGCTTCGAATTCATAATTTGGAGGACCGCAAAGTAACACTTATTAGCTAGTTGTATCCGTCGCTTTATCTCATCTGTTTCGTTGGCGTCTTTTGACAAATTGCAACCCAGGTAAGTGAAGCTGTCTACATATTCTATATTGAGGTCCCCCACTGTGATGCTTGAATTTACTGGCGTTCTAGTTTTTGATTGCATCATGACCTTGGTTTTAGACTCGTTGATATGTAGCCCAACTTCTTTGGCGGCGCGCGTCATTGACATTATGCAGAAGGCTTTCTGCAATCTGTATTACAGTACTGTATAGCGGCATGGGAGGAACATTTAATGTACTTTTTTTTATGTACTCAAAGTAACTCAGAATTGTATCTTAAAAAACATTCTTTCACTACCGAGAATTTAGCCAACATCAAACCTCTTTGAATTAGCAAAAATACTAAGTATCAAACAACTTTACATAAAATCAGCTGTTCAATAAAATTGTACAAAGAAAAATTGCGACATAAATTTCGTATTAAAGGGTCTATTGTTCAAAAATTACTATATTCACAAACTTAAAATCAAACGATAAAACGACAAAAAGGGTAACAATAGAAATTTGCAAGCAAAATTTACAATAATTCGAAAGACGACGGAATTGTTACAAAGCGAAAATTACAATGTAGCTCGATACAAAAACGGAATCGACTGAACGGTTATTCTAATTCTAATCATCAATGTGGCACGATAGCCCGACGTCGGGCCTTGGCCGCCTGAATCGTTGACCTCCAATTGTCGCGGTTACGTGACCTTGTCCTCCAGTTTCGGAAGCCCAGCAGCTGGTGGGCGTCTTCACCTACGGAGTTCTCCCAGCGAGCTCTCGGTCGTCCACGCAACCTCGCTCCGTCAATTCGTTGTGCGTTCATAACTTTCTTTGGCATGCGATTGTCGTCCATCCGTTGTACATGCCCCGCCCATTGCAGACGTTGAAGCTTCACGATTTTCGATACTTCCAGCTCATCGTGCAATTGATACAACTCATGGTTGTATCGGATACGCCATTGGTCTCGCTCGCGAACGGCCCCGAAAATTCGCCGAAGGACCTTTCGTTCGAATCGGTCTAGCAAAATTTCGGAGGCTTGGGTAAGGGTCCATGTTTCGCAGCCATAACATAGCACGGGTCGGATGATCGTTTTGTACACGCGGAGCTTCGTGTTCCTGTGCGCAAGTTTCGAATTAATTATAGGGAGGACCGAGAAATATGTCTTATTGGCTAGTTGTATCCGTCGCTTAATTTCGTCGGTTTCGTTGGCGTCCTTTGATAAGTTACAACCCAGATAGTTGAAGTTGTCTACATACTCGATATTAAGGTCCCCCACTGTGATGCTTGAATTTGCTGGCGTCCTTGTTTTCGATTGCATCATGGCCTTTGTTTTGCTTTCGTTGATATGTAGTCCAACTTCCTTTGCGGCGTTATTGAGGTTATGCAGGAGGCTTTCTGCATCACCCAACCTTCGAGACATGATGTTGATATCGTCGGCGTACGCTACTAATTGAGTCGACTTGATGAGTAGCGTTCCGCTGCTGTCCATATTCATGGCTCGAATTACATACTCCAAAGCCAGGTTGAAGAGCGTCGGCGCCAGCCCGTCGCCCTGCTTGAGTCCAGTACGAGTTTCAAATAGGTCAGTGAGTCGGTTCTGCATTTTGACCTGCGAGACGGTATTAGTCATCGTCATCCTTGTGAGTCGCACTAACTTTGCCGGTATACCAAAATTCAGCATAATGTTGTACAGTACACTTCGGTGGATACTGTCGTATGCCTGCTTGAAGTCGACAAAGATTTGGTATACGTCGATGTTGTATTCCCAGCACTTTTGGACTAGTAGCTTCGCTGTGTAAAGCTGATCGGTCGTTGAACGACCAGGTCTGAAGCCGCCTTGATACTCGCTAATGATTTGTTCTGCGTACGGATTGATTCTCTTTTCAAGAATTTTTTATAAAATCTTATAGGCCGTACAAACTAATGATATGCCCCTGTAATTCTCACACTTCAGCTTGTCACCCTTTTTGTGGATTGGGCAGATTATGCTTTTGCGCCAATCTTCGGGGATTACCTCTAATTCTACTACTACTAAAAATTATCGAAAGTTAGAACGATATTCCAGTTCAAGGCCAAAGTGCATTGAATTCATGTATATACATATGCTACTAGCCAACAATCTAGTGTACGCTCGTATCTCGTATATAATAATTTATCTCAGATCCTAACCTAACGGAAGTAATAAATTATGTTAATTTCGAAACTAGGTCAAAAACATACATCATAATCAGCTGATGGGTCAATTGACAATTCATAAATAAACATAGCAGGTACGAATCAAGTAAGTATTCAATTTCAAGTTGCAATTCAAAACAAATAATTAATAATTTATGGTGTTTGCAGATAATTCCAAGATGACGACGACACTGCAATACGGACCACCTTGGATTTCGAGGACGAGGACGACGGTGACAACAGCGGTGACAATTCCATCAGATAAGTATTGTGATATGTAAATATAAATTTATGATCCTTTGTGCTTTTGTTTTCCGTGTTAGGCGCACATAACGATGATGACATGTCGATGACGACAACAAGAAGAAAACAACGATGTTGCAAGGAAAGTTCTGAACATAATACATTTAAAAAAAGCATTATCACATCAATCCACAACAGAACTAGGATAACAATAATAGGAGATTATATATTCCATTTCACCGAAAAACACTTACTCAGAGATATGTGTCATTTATTGGCCCAAGTAGCTTTAATTATGTTACCATTAGAAATACGTAACATCAACGTTTTTAATTTATTCAAATATCAAGTTAAAAAATGAATCCTTGGCTTAAAATATGATGAATTTTTCACAATATTTTATTCTTTTTTTTTATTCTTTATTCATCTAGAGAAAATAATGTTATAAAAATAATCTATGTTCAGAAGTTAAATTCCTTTATTTTAAATTAAGCAACAATAAGCAGTAACATATGTGTGTATAGCATTATCATAATATTTCTCTATGCTTTCAGGGAGACTATAAAAACACATAAATTATTAATAGATAAATGTTAAACAATTAGCTATTAATTGTGATTGAATAATGAATTGAAATTGAATTGAAATTCTTCTTGCGTATGGAAAGGATTTCCAACGTCAAGCTACTATGGTAATATATGGGCATTTCTTCTGCATACTTAGACAAAAAGGGTCTACCAGACCCCAGAGCATCTTTAAACTGCTGTAATATATATTATTAACTAAATCACTAGGTCAAACAAATGCATGCTTAAAAGAATGTATGCTACACATACTAAAATTACATACATACCATCCAATATTTTTTTTTTAATTTTGAGATACATATTTTCTGAGTCTTTCAGACCCTATCCAACCAACCAAGATTAAATACATATATATTATGTTAAAAAGTAAGCTAAAAACTTGAAAATTACATACATGCAACAAAGTATTTTTTTGCACATATTTTCTTGAAGAAATAATGATTAATAAATTAAAAGGAAAAATACGTGAAAATGAAACCAGATTTTGTTTTTAAAACGGTCAACGGTTGAGCAAATATTATTTTTAATTTTAAAATGACATGACAGTTTAAGCGCTTTGCAGTATGTTACAAGAATAGAACTTACGCTCACAATTATCGCCATGACGCCTATACTCTTCTAAGGTAGGTAAAAAGTTATATACTAGTTTAGAGTCCACACTGAGTTTGGCTCTATGTTTGTTATTTAAGTCAATACTCTTCCTGACGAAGTTTTGCATATTCCTAATGATGGGGTCGGCCTTGCATAATAAAAGCATTACACATTGAGCAGTGTTTGTATTTCGCTCTAAATTTTGAATTGCTGTAACCAAATTTTCAGCGAGTTTATTCTCTTGTAAATTTACGAAAATTCTTGTATCTGAAAGTGTCCCGTTTCGTACCGAGGATAACCATTTCAAAGAAGTCCCTTTACCTAGCGTATCATCTAAAATTTCATCTTGCTGGTGAGTGTTATGCAAGATCCAACGATTTGAATCTCTTGAAGACCTATCTGGGACAATATAACTGAACTATACAGGGTGTCCCGCAACTGGTTAGCCATAGACCAATGGTAGACTTTACAGGATGTTTTAGGAAAAATGTCGCCAAAATTATTTCTCTAGCTTTTACCGTTATGGAGTAATCGCCTTTTTTTTTATTCTTGTCAAAAAACACGACTCTCTTCGAAAAACTCCAATTTCCTAGCTTCCCCTTCAGCCAAATCAATGTTTTTCATATTTTTCTGAAAGTACACAAAATTTCCAATAAAAGGACATATCGAACGTTTCGAACGGTTTCGTATCTTCCGAGATACGACGTTTTGAATTTTGCAGAAATGTCTATTTCAATTTTTAATGTCAAAATTAAACCCGAATTTCGTAACGGTACATTGTAGTGGGAAATCTGCAAAGTTGACAAAAGTTGGCGTAGTATCTTAGCTTTCGAACAGCATATAAGAATAAAGCACAGAGTCATCCAGTTTCTGAGTAATACGTATAAGTGAAAAAAAAACCATAGCCTGCAAATGTACCAAACTGACAATCTTGAAAAGGATATAAAATGTTGGTACATTACGCTTTCAGGTCCCCAAGGGAAATTTTTGATGTTTCCAATATTTTCCGCCATAAAGCGGACACATAGCTTTATGGCGGACGGTGTCGCTATTGTCGATAAGAAGAACAAGAAAAATTTCCCTTGGGGACCTAAAAGCGTAATATACCAAAATGTTTACATCAAGCATAGACTTGGTTGTTATGCATTATGGAAAAATACTTTTCGCTACTGTTGTAGATGCTACTTTATTAATTATAACGGTAAGTATAAACAAATTTGTTTTATGTGTTGAATTATTTGTACGAAGGTTAGCTGTGTACACATTAATATTGTGAGAGTATTTTTCATTTTCATCGCCTAAAGGATAAACATTTTAATTTGTCCTTTTATATCCTTTTCAGAGTTTTCCGATCCAATTTTTCCATAGCAAGTTTAATGATAGAATCTTAGATTCTAAGAAATGAAAAAGGAATTATTCACGTAGTTATGGCTTTGGAAAGATACAGATGATAAGTTACGGGAGACACGAACATTTTCCATTCAAACGCGATTTATTCCGTTGAAGGTCCTTGAAATAGGAATCAAACACCGGATATGTAATGTACTCGGCGTCCCCTTTGATATGATACCTCGCATGCCGACCTCCGGTCAAGGATTAAATAGTGTCCTTTTTTGTCCTTTTTGGGGCCTTTTCGATGAAATTTATTTTAGGAACATGAGTTTAGACTCCCACTGATCCAAGACCAAGAAAAAAATAGCCTTACTGTATTTTTTTTCTATTGGAAATGCTTTATATGACTGAACTATTTCCACGTAAAAGCAAGATTTCTTCCACTTACGGACTATGTTTTTTTCCGTTTTACACATATTATTCACAAACTGAATGACTCCTGTGCTTTATTCTTATATGCCGTTCGAAAGCTAACCCTTCGTCTCATGAATTTCGAAATAAATGAAACAAAATTATGTGGTATTGGAATTCAGGCACATATATTTGAACTTAAAATATAGAAAACAAAAAAAATATTTTTTTCGTTATTTTAGTAAAAATACGCTTTGTAGCAAATATGCAACATCATGACACTAATTAAGATGAATGAAATGCGTAGAAACAATTTCTGTCTTTGGTTTCGCATTTGAAGTGCGTAAAACCGTTGTAAGGAGGCATCTTGCACCTCTGGTATTCGGTATACTGATATTTCCTTTGAACTTCAGGGCATCTTTGTCAACTTGAAGGTGTTTCTTATGCCAACAGACGGGTTTTTTCAAAGTTTTTTTTTTCGGGTCGTTTGAAGTAGAAGGTTGCTCGTCATCATTCACAATTACATTGCCCTTACTACCGGAGTCTTCCTGGATATAATCCTCTTCTAGGATATAGTCCATATCATTTACACTGTCAACCGAGTCGTCATCGAACTCGTCTTCGCTATTTGACCAATTCGCCATAGTCTCTCGTTTTTGACGGTGCGACGTGATTAGCTAAAAAGAAAACGGTATATACCCCACAATTAGGAATAACCGACCCATTTCTGATCTTGTTGATAGTAAAATGTTTGTAAAACAAAACGTGTCCAGCTTCATGATGTTACAAATTTGCAACAGTCACTTTGCATGCTCCGGAAGCTGCCAATTATTTAGTTTCACTATAAACTTTTCACTATATCATCATTATACAAATCTTTTCTTGAAACTACTAACTACTTCTGATCAAATAATCAAAATTTCCACAATAAAATTGACTTCCCGAAAAATGCGTCTGGCCCTGAAAACTCACAGCAAATAGCGGTATATTTGATATGGAATACATTCAGATAAATAATTGATATTTTCAAAGTATCTATTTTATGACGTTGTGCTGAACGTTGCAAATGTGATACAATGTGCAATTTTTGCTCAGAGTGTGTATCTAAGCAATGGCATATAAAATAAGTAGTATGTTGCATATTTGCTACAAAATGGGACGAAGGGCTAAGATACTACGCCAACTTTTGTCAACTTTGCAGATTTGCCACTAGAATGTACCGTTACGAAATTCGGGTTTAATTTTGACATTAAAAATTGAAATTGACATTTCTGCAAAATTCAAAACGTCGTATCTCGGAAGATACGAAACCGTTCGAAACGTCCGATTTGTCCTTTTATTGGAAATTTTGTGTACTTTCAGAAGAATATGAAAAACATTGATTCGGCTAAAGTGGAAGCTAGAAAATAGGAGTTTTTCGAAAAAAGTCGTGTTTTTCGACAAGAATCACAAAAAAGGTAATTGCTCCTTAACGGTAAAAGCTAGGGAAATAATTTTGGTGACATTTTTCCTAAAACATCCTGTAGTGTCTACCATTGGTCTATCGCTAACCAGTTGCGGGACACCCTGTATAATTGGAAATAGAAAAATCGATATACATGATTAATATTTATAAATTGAGAGCCTAGTGGATAAAACTGTAAACTGACATTTCCGTTTGTGATTTGCAGTTACGAAATGGTGACAAATGTGTGAATTTCAGACTTAAGTTAGCAAGTTTATGGATTTTCTTCAATCTCCCCGCGCGTTTTGTAAAATATCTTCTATACAGAAATTAATTTTAGTGGATCATGCAAGGAATTTTAGTTGGTTTGACAGTTACGTAAGTCCGCCTTACGTATGTCATTGAGTTACCTAAACTACTTTACTTTAAGTTATTAGAAAGAATTGACCTTTTAAAATATAAGAGCGAAGTACGTACTTTGCTATACAGCGTATCCCATTTATGGTGGAGGATATCTTAATGGTAGGAAGTGTGGCTCATTTGGGGAAAATTAATGTAAAACAGGACGTCTATATTTTTCACCGTTACAATGATAGCATTTTTTGTGAAAATGCCCGACTTGCCGAACTAAATCAAAATTATCCACACCACCAAACATTTCATCCGAGATGTGGCTTCACTGTCTGAAACTACATAAAATTTCCAATAAAACAACACCTCGCCCGTTACGAAGTTGCTCGTATCTTCCGATATTTTTCCGGTTTTTCATAAATTTTTATCAGTTGATTTTTTGATAAAAACCCGATTTTAAATTTTTTTAAATATCCTCCACCATGAATGGGACACCCTGTATATGAATAATATTCCATTTTTCATATACAGAGTGGAAGAGCATGTTATATGAGTCAACAAAAAACATGTTCTTCCACTCTAAAATAATTTTTATTTAAAGGATGGCGAATAAACTGTTCCCTTTAATCCTAGCCAGCAAAAAACACATGCGTGACCTATCACTCATGTACCACACGTCAGCCGAGATACCTTTGTCATTTATCGCGTTTTCATACAAACAGTACATATACAAGGTGTCCGGAAACTGCCGCATAAGCGCACCGAATTGTGATTCCTCATGTGATTTCCAGCAAAAAAGTTGTACGGAACATACCACCAATTCTTAACCCTTTAGCTGCCACAGGCATTTGAAGATTTTTGACAAATCATTTTCTTGAACGACATAGACCTCAATATCCCTAAAGCTAGACTAGCTAGAATAGCGATATAAGATGATTATTACAGCCAACAAATTTACCTAAAAAATAAAACTAACCGCACTAAAATCGGATTAGAGGTTTGGTTTTTACATGTTGCATATATTTTATCATTTGCTGATTTTATGGCACAAACCGGTGGTCATTCTTCATGCTATGGTTGTTGCGGTCATTCTCTATCGAAAGTAGCAATGGATGTCCATCTTCCATCGCCACAAAATAGATTATTAGTCTAAGAAAAATGACATATTTGGTCGGCAAAAATCCTACATCGGAATTTTTTTTGGATTATGGTTGGGAATGGTCCCCAGATTATGGCATTAAAAGTCCCAACCGATCGGGGGTCCGCAACCTTAAAAAAAGGGGGAAAGGGGGGCATTTTTTCGTTTTTTTTTTTGCGATTATTTCAAAAACGGTAAGAGATATAGAAAAATGGTCTGAGGACGAAAAAAACTACATAAAATTATTTTTGCAATGATATATAACACATTAGAGTTTAATTGAATATTTCGGCGTCAGAATAGAACATAAATTAGAATATTTTCATTTTAGACCTTTTTTTGGTTTGTTGCGATTGGAGGTCATAGTCACCCCAACCCACCAAAAATCAGCTCATTCGGATAAAAACTAAGGGTATCTCCCATACAAAGTGACCCATCAGGAGTTTGTTCTACGTACTACTCATTTTATAAACTGTAGAACTAAGTTGTCATGGGTCACTTTGTATGGGAGGTACCCTTAGATTTTATCCGAATGAGCTGATTTTTGGTGGGTTGGGGTGACTATGACCTCCAATCGCAACAAACCAAAATTTAGCACTCTGCTCCAATTTGGGGGGGGGGGGGGGGAGTTATGGTTAAGCCGTTTTGAAAAATTTAAATGGAGGGATAATGGAGTTCCTTGACCGGAGCGACTCAATGTTTGCGCTAAAATTATCTTAAACTTGTTGTGAATACTTATACAGAATTTTACGGCTGAACTAGCGTTCTTTCAAAAGTTATGGAGCTTTAAAAAAAGGTTTAAAATGAAAATATTCTAATTTATGTTCTATTCTAACGCCGAAATATCCAATTAAACTCTAATGTGTTGTATATCATTGCAAAGATAATTTTATGTAGTTTTTTCGTCCTAAGACTATTTTTCTGGGGGGTGGGTGGGGTAACTATGACCTCCAATTGCAACAAACCAACATTTAGTACTCTGCTCCAATTTTGGGGGGAGTTATGGACATGCCGTTTTGACAAATTTAAATGGGGGGATAATGGGGGTCCTTGACCGGAGCGACTCAGCGTTTACGTTATAATTATCTTAAACTTGTTGTTAATACTTGTACAAAATTTTACGGCTGAACTAACATTCCTTCAAAAGTTATGGAGCTTTTAAAAAAGGTCTAAAATGAAAACATTCTAATTTATGTTCTATTCTAACGCCGAAATATTCAATTGAAATCTAATGTGTTGTATATCATTGGAAAGATAGTTTTTTTCGTCCTCAGACCATTTTTCTGTATCTCTTACCGTTTTTGAAATAATCGCACAAAACCGAAAAAAGGCCCCCTTTCCCCCTTTTTTTAAGGTTGCGGACCCCCGATCGGTTGGGACTTTCTATGCCATCATCTCGGGACCATCCCCAACCATAATCAAAAAAAAAAATCCGATGTAGGATTTTTGCCGTTCGATGGCCATATTTTGGTCCAATTTTCTTTTTCTTTCTTTCTTAGACTATATTATCTCTATGTCGTGTTGGGTGGACCGTGAGACTGTCATTTTAGAATGCGCGATAAACTGCCTAGTGTCTGTGCTATACTGGAGTGAGATCGATTGTGTACAATCGATTGACCAATAAATCGCTGGATGGCCGAGATGGGTTCCATTTCTATTTCCACGATCTACGTAAAAACGAACGGTTTCTGTCAAGGCATCATAGCAGAGAAGGTAGTGTCATGGTTTGGGGAGCTGTCTCTGATTTTTTTTTAAGTTTTCTTTCGTTTTAGGTGTGAAGAATTCCTTATTACACGTTGTACTGTTGATAAACTAGCTGCAACGCCGACTATATCTCCAATTCTAGCCGCCGATAGTGCAAAATTAGAGGCGGCTCGCAGAATGGCCCTTTTCTCTTTGGCGGTTTGGGCACCTCGCGTACGCCCTTTTATGTTTCGTCCATATCTACTTTTATTTTTTAAATAGTTAAACACAACCGATTTACTTTTTTTCACTATTTTCGAAATTTCGCGTAATCTGTGTTGTTCATTTCTCAAAACATCGATTTGAGCCATTTGCGCGGTATTTAATGCTTTTTCCTCTACCCATGATTACCGAAACTTACAAAAATTAAAGTCAAAACACAATCTGAGTGGATTAAAACAAAAACAGTTAGGATACGATACTAGCACTTTCGAAATAACGACCGAATCGCAACTGTCCCTATTCAAGTGACCCAATTTTGAACATAGAATTTATTAGTGCATCAGCATAATGTTGATGAAACATAACTGTTGTTATTAAATGTTTCATTTTTTTCTCGCAAACTATGAGCAACATAATAGCCTTTGTAAACAAATACTGAGTTATCCTCTCCGCTGCAAGGAAAAGGATATTTTGAGATAAACAACTCTCGAAAAGTTTGTCCCTATTCAAGTGACTGGGAGTGTAAATAAAAAAATAAGGCAAACTCTATTTGTGCTGAACACATTCAACAAAATTGTCCCGGTGGAACAATTAAGGACTATTTATTTTGCCATGGTACAATCTGTATTCTTCTTCTTTATGGCACGACAGCCCGACGTCGGGCCTTGGCCGCCTGGATTGAAAACCTCCAATTGTCGCGGTCACGCGACCTTGTCCTCCAATTCCGAAAGCCTAGCATCTGGTGGGCGTCCTCACATACAGAATGCTCCCATCGGGCTCTCGGTCGTCCACGCAATCTAGTTCCGTCCACTCGTTGCGCGTTCATCACCTTTTTGGGCATGCGATCGTCGTTCATCCTTTGTACATGACCCGCCCATTGCAATCGCTGCAATTTCACGATCTTCGACACCTGTAGCTCATCATACAGCTGATACAACTCAAGGTTGTACCGGATGCGTCATTCACCTCGTTCACGAACGGCCCCGAAGATTCTTCGGGGAACCTTTCGCTCGAATGTGTCCAACAGGTGTTCAGAGTTTTGGGATAGGGTCCATGCCTCGCAGCCATAGCATAGCACAGGTCGGATGATGGTTTTATACACGTGGAGCTTCGTGTTCCTTTGCACCAGCTTCGAATTCATAATTTGGAGGACCGCAAAGTAACACTTATTAGCTAGTTGTATCCGTCGCTTTATCTCATCTGTTTCGTTGGCGTCTTTTGACAAATTGCAACCCAGGTAAGTGAAGTTGTCTACATATTCTATATTGAGGTCCCCCACTGTGATGCTTGAATTTACTGGCGTTCTAGTTTTTGATTGCATCACGACCTTGGTTTTAGACTCGTTGATATGTAGCCCAACTTCTTTGGCGGCGTTATTGAGATTATGCAGAAGGCTTTCTGCAATCTGTATGACAGTACTGTATAGCGGCATGGGAGGAACATTTAATGTACCTTTTTTATGTACTCAAAGTAACTCAGAATTGTATCTTAAAAAACATTCTTTCACTACCGAGACTTTACCCAACATCAAACCTCTTTGAATTAGCAAAAATACTAAGTATCAAACAACTTTACATAAAATCAGCTGTTCAATAAAATTGTACAAAGAAAAATTGCGACATAAATTTCGTATTAAAGGGTCTATTGTTCAAAAATTACTATATTCACAAACTTAAAATCAAACGATAAAACGACAAAAAGGGTAACAATAGAAATTCGCAAGCAAAATTTACAATAATTCGAAAGACGACGGAATTGTTACAAAGCGAAAATTACAATGCAGCTCGATACAAAAACGGAATCGACTGGCAAACGGTTATTCTAATTCTACTACTACTAAAAATTACCGAAAGTTGGAACGTTATTCCAGTTCAAGGCCAAAGTGCATTGAATTCATGTACATACATATGCTACTAGCCAACAATCTAGTGTACGCTCGTATATAATAATTTATCTTAGATCCTAACCTACCGGAAGTAATAAATTATGGTAATTTCGAAACTAGGTCAAACACATACATCATAATCAGCTGCCCTGCAAACCATGTCATGCTGACATAGTCGACTACGTACCCCTGACTCGCGGGCTGACTGTACCACTGACCGTTGTTCGGCGTTCGGGACTAAAGTAAGCGGCTTATGTCAACGAAAAATCCTGACAGCGTCTATGACAGAACACGTACATGGTAGGCTACCGTACATGGTTACATCATCGAGTGGTTGTAGATAAAGTACACGACGACTGTCAGCGAGGAGATATTCGAATTGTAGTATATTAAATAAGCGACTAATGTCAAAACTTTTAAATGCGGGGGGTGCAGTGCGGAGGCGGGGGTCTCTTTCCATGAACGAGGTGCAGGGTGCGCTGTCGTCCATTTGCTCTCTGGTCGCAATAGAATAACAAAGTTTTGGCACATAATTTATTTTTTATTTAAATAAATCAATAGATACATAATTTCATCTTCACTTTATACACTATACAACTACAACTATACACTTAAATTTCGAGGTCCGGTCTTCTAGAATGGCAACAGACGACTTCTTCGAAGATTACCGGCATCACGCATCTGAAAATGAAATATGTGTATTGTATACATAAATTTATGTTAAATATCGTATAATTTGTACTTACAAATTGAATCCCCATGAGAAACAAAAACGTTCGCGAACAAATCTTCAAACTTCGTAGACGCTTGTTCTTCCAGTAAAACTATTGTTCCATTCTCGTCTCTGGAAAATAAAAGGAATGTGCGTTAGATATTTGGGTGATTATTTAGCGCAAAACAAGAATATGCACACTCACGAAACTAATCAAGGCCATCGCTCCAATTGTTGCTCCTTTCATGCCTTTTGCGATGAAAAAACCTTCAGTATCTTCGCCAGAGTTTCAGTTCCTATGAAGAAAATTTTTAATTACATACTTTAATCAAAAATATTGATTTGGGAGCTTACCAATTACATAAATCCACCACCGCGATCAAAAACTTCACTTGCATTCTCTTCCATTATAATTTGTGCGGGTTGATGTCGACAGGAGAAACAAAACAAACAAACGACGCGGCGGAAATGACATTTCGCGAAAAGAGTGAACATGTGTGTGTGCACACGCATACTCGAATAATTTTTCTTCCTCCCTTTCCTCGCGGCAGGGGACTGCTGACCGATTGTTTGCAGGGTGATGGGTCAATTGACAAGTCATAAATAAACATAGCAGGTACGAATCAAGTAAGTAATCAATTTCAAGTTGCAATTCAAAACAAATAATGAATAATTTATGGTGTTTGCAGATAATTTCAAGATGACGACGACACTACAATACGGACCACCTTGGATTTCGAGGACGAGGACGACGGTGACAACAGCGGTGACAATTCCATCAGATAAGTATTGTGATATGTAAATATAAATTCATGATCCTTTGTGCTTTTGTTTTCCATGTTAGGCGCACATAACGATGATGACATGACGATGACGACAACAAGAAGAAAACAACGACGTTGCAAGGAAAGTTCTGAACATAAGCTCTTTATTATACATTTAAAAAAAGCATTATCACATCAATCCACAACAGAACTAGAATTACAATAATCGGAGATTATATATTCCATTTCACCGAAAAACACTTACTCAGAGATATGTGTCATTTATTGGCCCAAGTAGCTTTAATATGTTACCATTAGAATACGAAGTGGCCAGTTATAGTAAGGAGATCCTCGTTCGAAATGATCTCCGGCCAACGAATATTTAGGATGCGCCGTAGACACTGATTAACAAAAGTTTGCAACTTATCAGTGATCTCTTTAGTCACCTTCCAGGTTGAACAGCCATATAGCAGAATGGATTTCACATTAGAATTGAAGACACGTATTTTGGTGCGTCTGGAAATATTGTTGTTTAGCCAGAAAGGAGTCAAATTGAAGAAAGCCGCCCTAGCCTTGTATACCCGTGATTTTACATCAGCATCCGCTCCACCATCTGCTGTAACTACACTTCCGAGATAGCAAAATTCATCAACTTTTTCGACTGCCTGTCCTGAAATACAAATTTCGCTTTGCCCACCTGGATATGTGCTCAAGAACTTAGTCTTGGCAGCATTGATTTTCAGCCCCGCATTACGACTCGCGCAATTTAGAGCTTCTGTCATTTGAGCGACATCATCCGTGTTTGTTGATAGAAGGCAAATGTCGTCAGCGTAGTCAAGATGTTGAAGGTGATCGAACAATTTCCATCTAATACCTTTGTTACGATGTAATTGGAGTGCGGAGCCGAGTGTCATCGATTTTGTCCTTGATTCGTTATAAAACAATCTTAGCCATCAGCTTGGAAACAGCAGGAAGTAGGCAGATCCCTCGCCAATTATTGCAATTCTTCAGGTCACCTTTCTTCGGAATCTTAATAATTACGTCCTTTTTCCACTCACTGGGAAGAGTTTCGGTTTCCCAACACTCTTGGATTAAGGGAAGGAGAATATCCGCTGAAGCGATAATATCCGCTTTCAAGAATTCAGACGGAATTCCATCAATCCCAGGGGCTTTACCGGCGTCCATTGATTTAATAGCGTCTATTAGTTCCTTTTTGGATGGTGGACCAGAACTAATGCCGTCTATTCGAGGGACGTCTTCTGCTGGCAATGAAGATGCACTCGCAGTCCCGAAGGTGTTATTAAGGACCTCTAAAAAGTGTTCTATCCATCTTTGCAGCTGTTGTTTTTCGGTAATGAGCAGAACACCTTCCTTATCTTTCACAGGATGTTCCGTTCGTAAAGATCTGCCAGTTAATGGCTTGATAAGCTTGAAGAGTGTTCCACTGTCACCGCGGATAGCCGCATCCTCTGCCTCCTTTGCAAGCGCGTTGATATTATTGCGCTTATCAAGCCTAACACTCCTTTAAACGCCTTTTTGGAGCGAACGGTATTCAGCTCTGTATCGTTCCTTAGCTGAATCGTCAGCAGCTGAGTTGATCTGCTCTTTAACTCTCTTGCGTGCTGAGATAAGAGACTGTAAAAAATGTAATCCAATGAAATTAAAACACCGTGGTATGTAATGGACAAATATATTTCGTGCTTCTCTCTCGACTTCTGACTTGCGACTGACTTTAGTACAGTACAGTAATATGCGAATTCACAATGCATAGAATGTTGTATGTGTGTTGGTATTTACTACTACCACTTAATTTTTAACATCCTCCGGCCGGGCCAAAGAAGAGCACTCCAGGGGGTAGAGTAGCTGGATCGGTCTGCGTAGAATTTTTCCATCAGGGCATCGTATTTCACAGGAACGCACCTTACCATCTCGGCCTACATACGTCTTCTTGATTACGGTTAACTTCCAGTGAATCCTTGGTCTTGCACTGTCAAAAAGCAATACAACATCGCCTTCTTTGAGATCAATTGATGGTGTTGGTCTATTAGTATGAAATAGTCTTAGCGATCGCATATACTCCAGTCGCCACCGAGTCCATAATTTACCAATGTACTTCATTCGATGTTGCCAAATCTGTTGTATATCGCAGTTGCCTTCGGGTGCAGGAGATATGCGACAATTGGAACTTCCAGGGATTATTAAAAATTTGCTGGGTGTGAGCAGTGATAAATCCGTTGGGTCGCTAGATACATACGTGAGCGGACGGTCATTAGCCATTGCCTCAGCTTCTACGAGAATGGTTTGAAGCTGCTCGTAGTTAAGTTTAGCTCTTCCAATTACTACCTTTAGCGTATTTTTAATCGTTCGTATTAGCCGTTCCCAGAATCCACCCCACCAAGGGGCTCTCTCCACTATGAAGGTCCATTTTATTCTTTTGCTGGCGAGGAAACCTTGTAAAATATCCTCCTCTAAAACTGGTCCAGATTCATTCAATTCCAGAGAAGCGCGACGGAAAGTCTTTGCGTTATCCGAAAATATGGTCGAAGGTACACCGCGTCGTGCTATAAAGCGACGAATAGCCATTATACATCCTTCCGTAGACAAGTTGGGAACCAGCTCCAGATGAACAGCGCGTATAGCAGTACAAGTGCAAATCATGATATATGCCTTAAGCATCTCGTTGGGGTTGCTACTCACATAGTACAAAGGACCCGCAAAATCAACACCGATATGGTCAAATGGTCGGGTGAGCGTAATCCGCTCCAACGGCAGAGGTGCGAATGGTTGGGAAGCGGGCTTTCCAAACAATTTCTTGCAAAGCATGCATGCCTTGATTCGGGATTTCACAGCCTGCCTTCCCTTGATGAGCCAGTATTTCTCTCTCAAACTTACTAAAACGGAATTTACGCCACCGTGTAAGGTTGTAGCGTGGTAGTGGTCGATAATCAAACGAGAAATGTGCGATTTGGTGGGAAGAATGATAGGATGCTTGACTTCGTCCGTGTCGTCCAACAATTGCAAACGTCCATCCAGTCGTAGAACCTGGTCCTCCTTCAAGATTGGGAACAGCTGAGCTATTGGCGAGTTTGATGGCATTTCCTTCGAACTCTGCAAAGATCGAAATTCATTAGGGTATGAAGACATTTGCACGTACCTAATCCAATAGAGTTCAGCCTCTTCGATTTCTTCTGCGGTGAGTTGTGTCGATTTCGGTCTTGACTTATTGCGGCATAAAATAATGAAGCGTCGAATCCACCCCGTAACGTTCAAAAGTTTTGGCCACGAACTATAGTTGTCGCAATTTATAACAGGCTCAAAAGTATCTACTGTTTCCTCGACTTCGATAAATAACGCCGCTCGTCTGATGACATCTGGCTCGGCAGCCTCCTTCATCTCGTTAGAAAGTTCGTCAAACTCGGCGATCCAAGGAAGTCCTTCAATCCAAGCTCGAGAACTCGTTATTTTGCTTGCAGCCACTCCTCGAGTAAGCAAATCCGCAGGATTGTCCTTTCCAATACAATGGCTCCACTCTGTCGGCAATGTTAGCTTCTTTATCTCGTTGACGCGATTCTGTACAAATGGCATCCAGCGATCTTCTTCTCCAAGAATCCAGTGCAATGTAATTTTCGAGTCTGACCACATATAGAACCGCGTTATATTCGTTCTCAGATTTTTCTCCAAATATGAACGTAGTCGGGCAGCGATTAATGCGGCCGTCAACTCCAACTTGGGCAATGTCATTTCTTCTTTCTCATCTTCTTTGATAGGTGCCACTCGACTTTTGGCACATAGTAGCGAGACGCTGGTTTTTCCATCTTCGTTTAGGGTTTTCACATAGGCTGCTGCACCGTATGCCTTCGGGCTGGCGTCTGCAAATACATGAACAAAAATAGCCTTGCGATGTGCATTAGGTAAAACAGATCTCAGGATTGTCATGTCTTTCAATTGAATCAAATTACGAACGCAGTTGTCCCAATCCGGAAGTAGATCCGATGGTAATCTTTCATCCCAAGCCAGCCTTTTCTTCCACAGTTCCTGGAACAAGATTTTCATTTTAATTGTTACAGGAGCCAGAATTCCTAGTGGATCGTACACTCTAGCGATGGTCTGCAGCACACTTCGTTTTGTGCTTACTACACTATTAGCTTCTGAGATCTGTATTGGGACTTGTAGCTCGTCACTTGTCACATGCCATATCAGCCCTAAAATCTTTTGCGTGTTGACATACTCTTGATTGGTGAATGCTTGCCGGATCGTTTCGCTATTGGAATTCCATTTTCTCAGACACATAGAGGCGCGACTCATGATCTCTAACGATTCGGTATACATACGAATACCATCTTCCTCCGTTTCGGCTCCGACAACCAAGTCATCCATGTAGAATCCTTTATTGAGTGCTTCACACGTCTCAGGATACCGTGATTTTTCCGATTCAACATGCTGACGAATTGTAGCGGCTAACAAAAAGGGGCTACATTTTACACCAAAGGTGACACGAGTCATACGGTAGTCACAATACTGCTGCTGATTTTCTAAAGATTCTATCCAAACAAAGCGATGTGCGTCCCGATCGTTATCGTCCAACTCGATTTGTAAGAACGCCTTCTCGATGTCGGCGACTATTGCAAAGCGATACATTCTGAAGTTGATTAGTATAGCGAATACTTCGGCCAACAAGTTTGTTCCAGTTATTAAGCAGCTATTCAATGACGGGCTGGTTTCGGTGTGGTAGCTCGCATCAAAAACAATCCTCAAACGAGTAGTGCTGCTTTCTTTGTAGACCGGGTGATGAGGGAGATAAAATATTTTACCGGCTGAATTAGTAGCCACAGGCTCGACAATTTCCCCTTCAATCAAACTTCGGATCGCAGCATCATATTCGACAAGAGATTCCGGATTTCTCGAGAGCCGACGAATCAATGATTTTGCACGTAAAACTGCATTATCGCGATTAGCGTTTATTTTGATTTGGTCGTCTTTCCAGGGGAGCGAAGCGATATACCGGTTATTCTGCCGCCGTATACAACGTTCGCTGAGCTCTTTCACTTGAGATTGTTTATCGTCGTTTCCCAAGCGAATGCCAATCGTTTCCATATCCCACATTACCGAAAAGTTTCCGCCAAAATCATCCGATGTAGAAAGAACATTCGATACGAAAGTCACGGAAGATGTTTCATTGTCTTTAGAGGGGCAAACACCTTGCAATGTCCAACCAAAAACTGTCTGTACGGCACGTAAACGCGGAGCTAACGTCATTTGATCACCGGTTACGATATCCCAGTACGCATCTGATCCAATTAGCACACTCAACCCGGGCACTACATCAACGTTCATAGAATGTTGCTTGTCTGCTAAACGCAAATTTAGGCAAGAGCTTGAGATTTCATTGTTCGGAGCACTCAGCACATCAGCACATATTGAGGGGACCACTAATGCTTCGATCACAATCGTCCGCGCACTGTATTGGCTTTTTAATTCTAAGCTCACTTTTGGGAACTCCTTTGCAGGAACCTTGTCCGTTGTTCCGAAAGGCATAACCGCCAATCTCACTTTACCCACTTCCTTGAGACACAATAATTTCGCGACGTTTTCAACAATATATGAGTTCTGGCTGCCGCCATCGATAATAACACGTAATAATTTGTTTCTTCCACTGTCCTTATTCACTGCGATGCACCGAGCGGTTTTTAACAAAATCTCCGATGATTTTTTGCTTGAATTACACAATGCGGTCGTTGGTTGTTTACTTTCAGTCTTAGTCGCCTTGTATGATGGATCGCATAATGGCGTTATGTGCTTTCCACCACAGACACGACACTTCAACCACTTCGCCGCCTTGCACTTTCGCGATGAGTGCCCCTTTTTCGCACAACGAAAACAACGTCCATCTTTTACCAATATTTCCCGCTTGCGTGTTAGGCTTATTTTCGTATCGTCACAATCACTTAAGGAATGGGCGTTCGATTGGCACCAAATGCAACTCTCGATGCCCTTCAGCGAAACGAGATTGGCCGCGGTGCTTACTGGATTCGTTTTCTCGCTCGGTTTGGGTTGATGCGAATTGACGTTTGACCGTTCTAACGCAGTTATCTCCCGTTGGAGAAAGAGCAGCAATGGTTGAGAACGAGTACCGATGGAGTAGCTAGTTGATGCGGTGCTGGAAACATCGTTCATGGTGTTTGTGTTCTCCGACTTAAGCTCGTCAGTAGTATGCTCATCCTTGTCTTTCCCTCGATGAAATTCGAGGCGAAGTTCGTTCGGCAGACAACGTAAAAGTATGGATTTCAGCATAACATCGTATTGTTGTGTTGGAACGTTTAATGTCGTTAATGACCGCCGGCATGTCGTGATTGCATTGTATAGATGTCGTAGTCCATGAAGATCGGAACGTGATTGCACTGGGCGTAGAGTGACGAGTTTTTGGATATAATTTTCCACCAAACGTTCCATGTCGCCAAATTGCTCTTGCAACAATGAAATAGCCGCATCGTAGCAGTTTTCCGTTGCGCTGAACCCCGCTATAGCTTTTTTCGCGTTACCTGCTATCACTGACTCCAAATAATTAAATTTCTCCGACGATGTCAGGTTCGAATTCTCATGAACGGCTGTGCGGAATTGTTCCCAAAATGGCAACCAGTCCTTTAGGTCTCCATCAAATTTCTTCAGCTGCAGTTTTGGCAAATAAACTTGTCTTTTGCTCTCGCTCTGCCTCGTTATGTCCAGTAGCGGCATCTCCGCTGCAACGGGTCTTGTCTTCTCCGTTAATTTTGCCAAACGATGCCGTAATCGCGCCAGCGTGGCGATGGCAGTATCCTCATATTCGGCAATTTTTCCAGCCTCCTGATCCAAATTTTCCACCTTAATAAGCGCCTTCTCTGCAATCTCCTTATTCGTCGCCCGTAAATTTTCCGCGACCGCCATTAACCCTTTGACGACTATAGGCAAATATGTTTGCCCGGAGGTTTTTGACATTTAAATTGTTCACGTTAAAAATATAACAAAATACTCAGAAAGAAATTCATAAATGAGAGTTGGGGCAACAACATTATTATGGGTATAATTTCCTATCTGACCCGCTTTGCCCCCCAGGGGCCCTCAAAGTTTAGTAAAAAGTAGTCACAGTTCATGGGGCTGTAATGTAACGGTAAAATCGAAAAAATGGATGAGCCTCAAATAGTGCATTTGGTCTATCCCTTCTCTTTGTAAAATTACAACGTTCCAGGTTTTTCGAAGTTCAGTGAACTCGTACAGGCCTGAAATAAGTTGGGCAAATATATTTGCCTATGGTCTGAAACGGAACAAAACGCACTATGTTTTTTTTTTATTAAATTTGCAACATTTAGAGTTAGAGTCGCGAAAATGAATAGTGTAAGAAGGTTTTCGAACTTGCACTTAATTGTCGTGAGTTTATTGAATTTGTAATGGGGTAAATTTAAAATTTTATAAATCTGAAAGGTCAAGTAATTTGCGGAATATAGCGTTCATAAATGTAAAAACCTTCTACCTCACGACAGCTGTTTTTTTTCAGCAACCAAACGAAATATAGAAACTACTGCTTTACGAGTCTAGTGATTATGGCGAAGAAAACGTTGTCAAATTATATTACTGTATGTGGTATATTCTGGAAATAATATTTGACAAATCAAGGCTAAGTCTAAAAATTGTCATTGACTTAGCAAAATCCGCTGTATCTCCAAAAGGCCTAATCTACTCCTAATATAGACAGTTTCAAAAAGAAGCCCGGCTTTATTTACTCCCCCAAAGCAATTTGGCGCCTCTATGTGTCTGAAACTAGCTGCACAACTTTGACGTCTACACTAAAAAAAAAACATTTATAACCTCGATGAGTTTGCTGTACTATATTAATGCCCATCGACAGCAACGAAAATGGTTGAAATTTATGTTGACAGTTTTTTGTAAGGGTCAATCAATTTCCCATTCTCTAGCAACATTCTAATATGGCAGGTGGACAATTTCTGGCAGATAATGAAGCGAGGGTACATCGGTTTCTATGCAGTGGGGAGCATATCTGCATATGTGGGCATTCGGCGGCTCAGTGGAAGAGAAGTCACTCATCTCTAAGTTTCCGGAGCGTGGGTTCGAGTCACATGGATGACCATGGATGTTTGTGTTGTCCCCCTTTCGATCCTTTACCCTAATTATCCTAATTTTCCTTCCATCAAGACTATGCTTGAATTTAAGGGTTATTTCATAAAGCCTTGACATCGACATAAAGAAAAATGCAAGGGACATAATATCTTCATCTGACCGACTGATACAATTAAACTTAAAGGGGCGCGATTTGTCGCTGCATAATTTAGCAAAATATACGTAATGTGCCTGTTTGCTGTCAGCTACTACATACAAAAAGGCAAGTTTGCTCTTGGATATTTTTCGAATTACGTGAGCATTTACAATACTCTACCGTAACCTATAGCTATCTTACAGAAATTCGCACTAAATATCGAGCCGGTTTGCCGGAGGAACACATCTACTTTAGCAGACCACGAGTCCACCCTTTTCCAGAGATGATGAGGACTGGACTTTTCAGGAAATAACTCTTCATAAAATGGGAAACCGATAGAATTTGAAAGTTTGTGCTTGTGGTACTATTATGGATGAATATGACTGCACAGATGTACTTTTACCCAACATAATGTGTCCTTTTGCTCCACAACATCTCGAGATTGCTTCAATATTTACCACACCTAACTTTAATTGTTTTCAATTAGGATCTTTACTCTTAAAATACATGAATTACACGTCACAATGCCGTTATTATGTTCAGTCGTTTTAGGTGATAAATTCCCTTTCATCCCACAGGCAAATATATTTGCCACGCGAAATGAGGGGTAAAATGGGGGGCTAGGGGCACAATTTTTAGTTACATAACTACTATTGACCTAGTGATCACAAAAATAAAACAAAAAACAAAATCGCTTCGGCCAAAAATGTATGGTCCTCAAAGGGTTAAGCGTTGCAGAAACGAGTCTAACTCTTCTTCGACCGCGTCCAAACTTACGTCCTCGCTCGATAAACGGGATTCCGAAGAGTTCAAAAAGTCCGTCGCCGTTTTAACTATTTTTGTCAATTGACCACGGAGTGCGGTACGCGATGCGAATTCCATTGCAATTAACACTTTAACCGATCTTCCCGGGTTTCGGCACCAATGTAAAAAATGTAATCCAATGAAATTAAAACACCGTGGTATGTAATGGACAAATATATTTCGTGCTTCTCTCTCGACTTCTGACTTGCGACTGACTTTAGTACAGTACAGTAATATGCGAATTCACAATGCATAGAATGTTGTATGTGTGTTGGTATTTACTACTACCACTTAATTTTTAACAGAGACCAAGTGGAGTCGCTAATAAATGGTCTCCTACCGCGATCCAATCGTCCTAAAATTTCTTCGCCACACGAAATAAATGAGTCCTTAGCGAATTTCCATCTATCGTCAATTGTCGGATTCTCATTTAGTGGTGGTGCATTAGCTTTTTCGCGCAAAGCGGTGGAGAACGCACGCTTGGTTGATGGAAGTTTGAGCTTCTGCACATTATATCTGGGGCAAATATTTGCATGGTTAGGACGCTGGATTGCTGCCGTTCGTAAGCGCATTTTTGCGATGACAAGATGGTGGTCACTGCCAATATCAGCACCACGTTTCGCCCTAACGTCTTAAGTGCAAAACAGAACGCTTACGTTACGTTACGTGCCGAACACTTGTCAAAGATGATTCAATGGAGTTTGTATGGAACTGCACAGAACGCACGTAACGGCACGGAAGCTTTTGAAAAACTATTCGAAATGTCAAATCCCACGGAATCCAAGTGAGTGTGTTGTTTAAATTATTCAATTTAATTAAACCGTTTGGCATTTAAAAGTATAAAATGAGTGAAATCGACGAGGATGAAGTTTTCATTGAGGCTGTGCGTTGCCACGAAGAGCTCTACGACAATGTTTTTCATCTTTGTATAAGTGGAAACAAAATAGCCATTTATTTCCCGATCCAAGTTTGTTGGTGGCACCCACCATCTACGCCTATTTTTCCTTCTAAATTGTTCGTATAACTTATAAACTGCATACAACTCCAAAAATATTGCAAAAAACTCAATCACTTCCATATTGCTTGATATTGCTTCCCTTTTTGAATATATGTATTTTTGAACTTTCAAATGTGACATTTGACGTTTCGGAAGGGAACGTATGTGACCATCTAATGAACGGCACGGCACGGAAAGGAACGGCACGTAACCTAACGCAAACGTTCTGGTTTGCCCTTAAAAGACACAATTTCTCCACGTTTTGGAAACAGCAATATGGTCAATCTGGTTCTCAGTTCTGCCATTCGGAGAGGTCCAAGCAAACCATCTACGAGGTATACCGTCAGGGGAGCACCTAGCCTTTCGGCCTTTATCTCCCGGTCCCGCTAAAATGTTTGGACCTTCGGCTTTTTACTGACAAGGTGTTGTTGTCAGATGGGGATTTCTCCATCCGGCGCATGCACACACCATCAGGAACCCAACCCCGGGGTTGCATCACTAGCTGGATGACTTGGGTAACAACCTCCAGCCACTACGAGTCCAACACCTTGATGGGCAGGGACCATGGTCCCCTGGGCACACCCATCCCCGTAGTTCACTATTCGCTATAGACTTCTCTATAGCAGGTGTGATCCTCCTTCGGCCCCCTATTGGTTGAGCCTTACGTCGAATTCGGACATGCACATCCCAGGCTCGTTGGACCTGTGACTACGAGCCTGTGTAGACACGTAGCGCTGCTTTTCACATCCAGGTGGCCCCTTCAGTTTACTAGTCAGCAATGCGACTCGGGCAGTGTGGTCATCAATCCACAAACTAGTTAGATATAGGCGCGTAGGCATTTACCACCAAGGCCGTTCTCCCTAACTAGCCCCTTCAGGACTCGGGTTATGCGAAGCCGTCAACGAAGCTCACACGATTTCCATAAGATGCACTCCCCCACCAGAGGACATCACAATCGTGCTTGGCATTTAGTGCTTCCCTCCCGCAATCTATGGGGGGAGGTAGGCACGCCGAGAGCCACCCGTACATAACTCAGGAGCAAGGGACCGTTACCGCCCGAATGGTCTTTGTACAGATCCTCGCCATGGCGTATCAACTGTACCAGATGCCCCCTTGCGCTACTAGGTCCGTGGTGTCGTGGCTCACCAAAGATCTTTGTCCCACTACAAACAGCCTTCCTTGGCTGAGTGTCACAAGGACACCGACCCTCCTGCGGGGTCGGAGAGGTCCAGGTTGATAAGTGGCAATCTTTGTGTTTAAACAGAGTTCCACCAATGACGAGCTGACGAGAGTTACAAAACTCTATAAACATCTCGCCATTCTGGTTTCCGTCGCCTAACTCATGATTTCCCATAAGGTGTTCCAATCCTTGGTTATCTGACCCGACTTTAGCGTTGAGATCCCCCATTATGATTTTAATGTCACCTCTGGGAGCCCTATCAAAGGTGTCGCCAAGTCTTTGGTAGAAAACGTCTTTGTCAGCTTGATCAGCTGGTTCGGTCGGTGCGTAACACTGAATTATCGCGATATTTCGTACTCTGGATTTGAATCGGGCGGTGATAATACGGTCGGAAACTGGTTTCCAATCGATAAGGGATCGACGTGCATCCCTAGTCATCATTTCCAGAGTACAATAAAACAGTATTAGAGCTTGGTGATAAAGTCGCTCCTGATCCGAGCCATCTTGTTTCGCTCAGTCCTAATATAGCGATGATATACGCGGTCATTTCCCGTTCGACTTCAGTAAGCCTCATGTTGTTACACTCGCCCCACATCGTTCGAACGTTCCAAAACCCAATCGTGGTCCGTTGTTTATAGCCAAAAGTCGTTGCCGGTGAGTCAGTCCGAGGTATCTGAGGCTCGATTAATGTTTCGAGTGTAAAGAAAGTTTCAAGTACGCAGGTTACAAGCCTACGTACCCTATCCCTCAAGTCGCCTTTTACGACAAGCCGGGAACGCTGTGGCATAATTCTTACCCCAAAGTCCACAGGGGTCAATTTTTTGTTAAGTTTCGTACATATCTGAACCCTTGAGCGCACACAACAGAGTCGCTGCGCGCACAATTGTAGAGATATGTTCAAAACTCAGGAGAGTTTTATTCTCTCCTGTCCCTTTAGTCGCCTCTTACGACACGTCGGGAAAGACGGAGGCACTATTCTTGACCCGCGCCACAGGGCGGGCAGAAAATAATGTTATAAAAATAATCTATGTGCAGAAGTTAAATTCCTTTATTTTAAATTAAGCAACAATAAGCAGTAACATATGTGTGTATAGCATTATCATAATATTTCTCCCAACTCAAGCATTATGCTTTCAGGGAGACTATAAAAACACATAAATTATTAATAGATAAATGTTAAACAATTAGCTATTAATTGTGATTGAATAATGAATTGAAATTGAATTGAAATTTGTTCTTGCGTAAGGATAGGATTTCCAACGTCAAGCTACCATGGTAATATATGGGCATTTCTTCTGCATACTTAGACAAAAAGGGTCTACCAGACCCCAGAACATCTTTAAACTGCTATAATATATATTATTAACTAAATCACTAGGTCAAACAAATGCATGCTTAAAAGAATGTATGCTACACATACTAAAATTACATACATACCATTCAATATTTTTTTTTTATTTTTGAGATACATTTTTTCTGAGTCTTTCAGACCCTATCCAACCAACCAACAATAAATATATGTATATTATCTTAAAAAGTAAGCTAAAAACTTGAAAATTACATACATGCAACAAAGTATTTTTTTGCACATATTTTCTTGAAGAAATAATGATTAATAAATTAAAAGAAAAAATACGTGCAAATGAAACCAGATTTTGTTTTTAAAACGGTGAACGGTTGAGCAAATATTATTTTTAATTTTAAAATGACATGACAGGTTAAGCGCTTTGCAGTATGTTACAAGAATAGAACTTACGCTCACAATTATCGCCATGACGCCTATACTCTTCTAAGGTAGGTAAAAAGTTATATACTAGTTTAGAGTCCACACTGAGTTTGGCTCTATGTTTGTTATTTAAGTCAATACTCTTCCTGACGAAGTTTTGCATATTCCTAATGATGGGGTCGGCCTTGCATAATAAAAGCATTACACATTGAGCAGTGTTTGTATTTCGCTCTAAATTTTGAATTGCTGTAACCAAATTTTCAGCGAGTTTATTCTCTTGTAAATTTGCGAAAATTCTTGTATCTGAAAGTGTCCCGTTTCGTACCGAGGATAACCATTTCAAAGAAGTCCCTTTACCTAGCGTATCATCTAAAATTTCATCTTGCTGGTGAGTGTTATGCAAGATCCAACGATTTGAATCTTTTGAAGACCTATCTGGGACAATATAACTGAACTATAATTGGAAATAGAAAAATCGATATACATGATTAATATTTATAAATTGAGAGCCTAGTGGATAAACCTGTAAACTGACATTTCCGTTTGTTATTTGCAGTTACGAAATGGTGACAAATGTGTGAATTTCAGACTTAAGTTAGCAAGTTTATGGATTTTCTTCAATCTCCCCGCGCGTTTTGTAAAATATCTTCTATACAGAAATTAATTTTAGTGGATCATGCAAGGAATTTTAGTTGGTTTGACAGTTACGTAAGTCCGCCTTACGTATGTCATTGAGTTACCTAAACTACTTTACTTTAAGTTATTAGAAAGAATTGACCTTTTAAAATATAAGAGCGAAGTACGTACTTTGCTATACAGCGTATCCCATTTATGGTGGAGGATATCTTAATGGTAGGAAGTGTGGCTCATTTGGGGAAAATTAATGTAAAACAGGACCTCTATATTTTTCACCGGTACAATGATAGCATTTTTTGTGAAAATGCCCGACTTGCCGAACTAAAACTAAATTTGCCACACCACCAAACATTTCATCCGAGATGTGGCTTCACTGTCTCAAACTACATAAAATTTCCAATAAAATAACACCTCGCCCGTTACGAAGTTGCTCGTATCTTCCGATATACACCCATTCAAAAAGAAATTAAAAAATCGGTTTTTCATAAATTTTTATTATTTGATTTTTTGATAAAAACCCGATTTTAATTTTTTTTAAATATCGTCCACCATGAATGGGACACCCTGTATATGAATAATATTCCATTTTTCATATACAGAGTGGAAGAGCATGTTATATGAGTCAACAAAAAATATGTTCTTCCACTCTAAAATCATTTTTATTTAAAGGATGGTGAATAAACTGTTCCATTTAATCCTAGCCAGCAAAAAACACATGCGTGACCTATCACTCATGTACCACACGTCAGCCGAGATACCTTTGTCATTTATCGCGTTTTCATACAAACAGTACATATACAAGGTGTCCGGAAACTGCCGCATAAACGCACCGAATTGTGATTCCTCATGTGATTTCCAGCAAAAAAGTTGTACGGAACATACCACCAATTCTTAACCCTTTAGCTGCCACAGGCATTTGAAGATTTTTGAAAAATCATTTTCTTGAACGACTTAGAACTCAATATCCCTAAAGCTAGACTAGCTAGAATAGCGATATAAGATGATTATTACAGCCAACAAATTTACCTAAAAAATAAAACTAACCGCACTAAAATCGGATTAGAGGTTTGGTTTTTACATGTTGCATATATTTTACCATTTGCTGATTTTATGGCATAAACCGGTGGTCATTCTTCATGCTATGGTTGTTGCGGTCATTCTCTATCGAAAGTAGCAATGGATGTCCATCTTCCATCGCCACAAAATAGATTATTAGTCTAAGAAAAATGGCATATTTGGTCGGCAAAAATCCTACATCGGATTTTTTTTTGGATTATGGTTGGGAATGGTCCCCAGATTATGGCATTAAAAGTCCCAACCGATCGGGGGTCCGCAACCTTAAAAAAAGGGGGGAAAGGGGGACATTTTTCGTTTTTTTGCGATTATTTCAAAAACGGTAAGAGATATAGAAGGTCTGAGGACGAAAAAAACTACATAAAATTATCTTTGCAATGATATATAACACATTAGAGTTTAATTGGATATTTCGGCGTTAGAATAGAACATAAATTAGAATATTTGCATTTTAGACCTTTTTTAAAAGCTCCATAACTTTTGAAAGAATGCTAGTTCAGCCGTAAAATTCTGTATAAGTATTCACAACAAGTTTAAGATAATTTTAGCGTAAACATTGAGTCGCTCCGGTCAAGGACCTCCATTATCCCTCCATTTAAATTTTTCAAAACGGCATATCCATAACTCCCCCCCCCCCCCCAATTGGAGCAGAGTGCTAAATTTTGGTTTGTTGCGATTGGAGGTCATAGTCACCCCAAACCACCAAAAATCAGCTCATTCGGATAAAAACTAAGGGTATCTCCCATACAAAGTTACCCATCAGGAGTTTGTTCTACGTACTACTAATTTTATAAACTGTAGAACAAAGTTGTCATGGGTCACTTTGTATGGGAGGTACCCTTAGTTTTTATCCGAATGAGCTGATTTTTGGTGGGTGGTGTGACTATGACCTCCAATTGCATTAAACCAAAATTTAGTACTCTTCTCCATTTTTTGGGGGGAGTTATGGACATGCCGTTTTGACAAATTTAAATGGGGGGATAATGGGGGTCCTTGACCAGAGCGACTCAGCGTTTACGTTATAATTATCTTAAACTTGTTGTTAATACTTGTACAAAATTTTACGGCTGAAATAACATTCCTTCAAAAGTTATGGAGCTTTTAAAAAAGGTCTAAAATGAAAACATTCTAATTTATGTTCTATTCTAACGCCGAAATATTCAATTGAACTCTAATGTGTTGTATATCATTGCAAAGATAGTTTTTTTCGTCCTCAGACCATTTTTCTGTATCTCTTACCGTTTTTGAAATAATCGCATGTAGGCGCCAAAAATTGCGAAGTGTCCTAACACTTTTGTGACCCACTGTTGTCAAAACTTGTTCTAAATTACTGTAAACTCGATGTACTATAGCAGTAAGTTCCATTTTAATCGTTCTTCTGAATAAAGCACTTGATTCGAACGGACGCTTCTTTTTGCTATCTCGTTACATTTTTTTAAATTTCGGCCTACAAAATTTCAGAAGTTGGATTATTGCCCAGTAAAGTATCGTTGCGACAATTTGTTTGTTTTCGGCAGTAGTACTTGTAATTTGGAATTTGAAATGGCGAAAGTGCGCGAGTTAGTTTTGGAGTTTATTTAAACAATTTGTTCTTTCATGAATCTTCTTTATTGATTCCTCGTTCTAAACTAAGATACATATTCAGTACATCTTTCCTATTTATGAGATTTCCTTATCAATACAATATTATACTCTAAAGATGAATTCTTATTATCTATTCATGTTTTCTAAAATGTTTATCTCTAGCATGTGTGAGAATATTCAATTCTTATCTCTAGCACAAATTGTATTAAATGTCCTTATCTCTAACATACATTCAAATGTTCGTGTGCACTAAGATATTCCTTAACTCTCCCCTTTGTACAAAAAAAAATGTCCTCATTTTTACTTTTATTCATATTTTAAACAAATATTCAGCGTTATTTTCTTTTAGGACTCTTAAGTATGCTTCATCTGATTTTTTCTTTATTTTTATTGCTTTACGTTCGTTGAGTCTTTTACAAAGTTTTATCAAAAGTAATATAGAAGTAATAATCAATAAAATGCTGCAGGTTATAATAACTGTGCTCTTGATAGGGTGCTCTTCAATTGGTATAAAAAATTTGTTAAGAGACTGGATATTTGTGAATTTATAATCTGCTTCTGATTCTAAGATATCTAGAATTTGTACATCGTTTATTTGGAATTCGTGCAATAGGGACTTTATTTGATTTTCATAATTAATAAATATTTCACCATCTATTGAGGTTGTATTAGAGAAACTTATCGAATATATACCATTGTAGGTTTTGTTATTAATTACATGTGTTCCACTTACTATAAATTTTCCTGCGTTAATTCTTTTAATTGGAATATTGTTCTCTTGCATAATATTACATTGTGATCTTTGTCCAAGTATTAGGGGAATAGTGCAGTTGTCTTTATTTTTGGTTTTACAAATATTTTTATTCAAATAATTTTTACACTCTTGAAGTAAGAAATATTGTCCTTCCATTACTCCTATAAATGGGTTTAATACATATTTGCCGTACTTATTTGCCAACGCTGTTACATCATAATATTTCATAATTTTATTTATCATAGGATATTTATACATAATAATTACAATATCGTCATATTTCATAACAAAGATTTCGGAGTATGCTAGCACATGGATAATCGGTATTTGAATTTTTTCATGTCTAATTATATTCATTATTTCTTTAAAATTTAATATAGTCGACAGGGAATTTCCCGTTTTAGCTAGATTAATGGATTCTACTAAAGTTTTTAATTCTATATAAATTTCATTTAACACAAATGGATAGTGGGACGCTAAATTTTTGAGTGCACCTATACGTTTGTCGAAATTTGCATTTATAATCCTTTGATTTTCGTTATTAGTTACTAGTTTATTAATTGCTTCTTTTATTTCGATCATGTCATGATGGTCTGGATTTCCAGTTATGAATTTTATCATGGTTCCCAAGAAGTTAAGTGCACGTTTATTCCTACTATGTTCATTTAGTTGTGAAATCAGATTCTCGATTTTTTGTATCGTATGTAGGTCAATGCTATCTAAGTAACTATGTGTTTTAATATTATCCAGAGCTTCAATATAATGAGTAATGTTAGAGACGTGGTAGAGAAAATCGTATTTTTCAAAAACGTATGCACTATCTCCTTCTGAAAGAATGAAGTTTTTCCCCGCTAAATTAGTTATATTGACCGTTCCGTTTGACTTCTGCACCATCAATAGAATTATAATTACTATAGTTCCTATTATCATTTTGAAGAATTGTACTTTTCCTGATATTGTCTTTATGTATGGTCTTCCCGGTGGTTGTTAACACTGTGTCCCCACGGTCTTCCTTTATAATATATTTTTTGAATTTGCGGCAGGTTTTGTTCCGTCTATTCTCCCTAACAAAAATTGTAGTCCCAACCTGAAATTGTTTGTTAATACGTTTTTTATTTTCGTGTTTTAATGTTGCTTCTTGGGCTTTTATAAGTTTTTCTTTAACATCTGTATAATTTGTTTGATTAAAATATATGTTAATGGGCTTTTCATCTGTTACAGAATGTAAAGTAAAATTATATTCATACAAGGAATTGTAAATTTCTTCCAGTGGTGTGGTTTTATTCTGTGTTGAGAGTGTTCTTATTATTTCTAGCAATGTTGAGTTAAACCTTTCCACTTGACCATTTGTGGTCGAATGATTGACTGGTGTAAGGAAGTGGTTGATTTTTAATCGATTGAGTAGTGCCTTGGTACTTTGGCTTTTGAAAATGCTTTCGTTATCTGTTGTTAGATGTTTGCAATGCGGGAAAATTAACCTTAAGATCTCTTCTAAGTGTTCATGTACGTCATTTTTATCTTTTAATTTATATAAATATCCGTATTTCGAATATTTGTCTAAGCAAGATAAAAAATTGAATTTGACAGATGGAATACATCCATGTGTATACTTTCTCCTGGTTTATCAGGTATAGGTGCTGCCTTAAGCTCCTGTTTAGATGGGCGCCTTTCATATTTGTTTAAAAAACAGTTCTCACAACGTCTTGCAAATTCTTCAGTTTGTTTTTTCATTGTAGGCCAATAATATTCTTCAAGTAATTCTTTAACATTGTTTTTATAGTTCCGATGGGCTCTGTTGTGAGTGTTAGTTATCAAGTATATTTGCTTATCGGAATCGGTTACATCAGATACACATTTCTGTGTAAAGACCTTTTTGTAGTGCTGATAATTTTTATTTATCCACTGCCATCTAGATAGACAGGCCGGATTATCAGCTGATCTGTCAGTGGTCATGCAACACTAGTAGTGCCATGGTTGGTCATGGTCCGCGCTTAGTACTGCCAAAGTACCGCTCAGTACAATCCACAAATTGTCCACAATCACTGCCATCTAGATAGACAGGCCGGATTATCAGCTGATCTGTCAGTGGTCATGCAACACTAGTAGTGCCATGGTTGGTCATGGTCCGCGCTTAGTACTGCCAAAGTACCGCTCAGTACAATCCACAAATTGTCCACAATCCAAATATCAGTGGCTGTCAGCCTGTCATTTCGTGTGACTTGCTATGATATACACATCCCAACTAACATTTTTCTGCTTATTACACACTTGAAGAGTTTTATAAGAGCAGAATCTACTTCTTATTGCATTCTTCAAGCCACTTATAATCGTAAAAGTGGCGTATGAATTTGCGATTATAAGCCTCTTCAAGATATCTTGAAGATGGCTAATAGAATTGTACCAAAAGTATTTTAAGACCGTTATAAGAATACGTATAATAGCTTTCTGAAAATACACTAACAGAATGAGTTCCCATAATTACTTTAAATAATCTTTTTTGCCATGAGATATGAAGGAATTTGTTTTCCACAAGAATTTTTTAAGAATATTCTTGTTTTTTGTTGTTGATTGATTAATTCTTATAAGAGTTAAGTTGAGCAAAATGATGGAGACTGAAGTATAAGAGTTGAAATGCGATTGTATTTTACACTTGTTGTTTAGAAATTAGTTTCCTATTCGAAATCGATTTTTTATTGCGAAAGAAATGGCTTCGTGGAATCTGAGGTGAAACTCCGAAAAAACACAGATCGCTTTTCAAATATGGCCATTTTATTAATTTGTTATCTAAAATAAAATAAATGCTTCTCATGAAATTCAGTTCGTTTAAGCTCTAAGTGAGCTAAACACTTCCTAAATGTATTGGGGATGGCTTTAGGAAAGCAGAATATTTTAGATATGTATATTAAACCCGATTTTTCAATCATTTTTCAGATCGTTATTCACCGCCCACAAAATTTCACAATGGAAAATATGGCGGAACTTTCCAGTTCTTGCTTAAAGATTATTTGAGAGTGTGGCCAGTTGTTTTTCTTTAATTAGTAAATTATCAGATATAGATCCGATTATGCTCTTATCTAAGAAGTTACTAAAATAAAAACTTGCCTGGACCTTTTATACGACTTTCTGTAGAATTCTCTCGTTTTACATTCTCATTCCAATAAGTTATACTCATACTTTCTTACGGTAAACTATCACAGGATTCATACCAGAATAAGTCTATTCAAATCATCCAAATTTGATGGACATATGAAAATTCTAAAGGGCGATTTCCATACTCCATAGGGAAATTAAATTCATAGATCCAATTTCACTAGAGGTTCCATTTCAAAATAATATAACCAGTGAAAAGTTTATGTACAATTTTTAGGTGAAAATAGGGCATAAAAATATACAAAATATTTAACGCCACGCAGAATAAAAATGTAAATAAAAAATAAACTTTGATAAGTACCCCAGTATTTAAACCAGACGCAAACTTTATAAGGCTCACAAAGAAGAGTTTACAAGTATAGTAGCTTTATTCAAAGTTTATATATGCGATACTTCTTGTAAGAGTTTAGTAACAGTTCTGCCGAAGAGGCTCTTATACAACTTAAAACCAAAAGGTTTAAAAGTCTAAAGTCTTATAAAACTTTTTGGAAGCATATTATAAGGCTGCGGTAAGCCTGGATAGGCTGAAAATAGCTTTCATTAAGAATAGAGTCTGTATTAAACACATTAACAGACCCAATGCGTTAAAGCAATTTGACGGAATATGTTATCAGAGCCGTGTCTTATCATAAACGTTTATAAATATTTTAAGAGAAATGTCTCCTTGGAAAGTATCTAATACATGCTGTAACAGAACTGTTGTTCTTAACCAGAGGTTAAATTGTTAGTTGGGATGCCAGTGCGTTGATTTTTGGGATAAATACGGTAAGTACGATGTTGATGTATACTACTTTACCACTTGCACATCAAAAACACATTAAAGCAAACCATAACCTTTGTTTCGTAATAAACGCTCGGCATATTTAAACTTTTGGGTTCAGAAGCACTGGAGGTTGTGGGCTTTACATATGTCAACTGTCACTGGTCACGAACGCACTTGTCCACTTGTAGACGAACAAATTTCTGCAGTTCGGCCTGTCTATCTAGATGGCAGTGCCACAATCCAAATATCAGTGGCTGTCAGCCTGTCATTTCGTGTGACTTGCTAAGATATACACATGCCAGTGCGTTGATTTTTGGGATAAATATGGTAAGTACGATGTTGATGTATACTATTTTACCACTTGCACATCAAAAACACATTAAAGCAAACCATAACCTTTGTTTCGTAATAAACGCTCGGCATATTTAAACTTTTGGGTTCAGAAGCACTGGAGGGTGTGGGCTTTACAAATGTCAACTGTCACTGGTCACGAACGCACTTGTCCACTTGTAGACGAACAAATTTCTGCAGTTCGGCCTGTCTATCTAGATGGCAGTGATTTATCTCTCCACTAATGGTATACCATAGTTCAAGATCTGAATGGAATGCTGTGATAACATTAGGTTTCATGATGGTACTCAATTCACTGATTAAGTAAGGAACATTATCGAAATTTATCTCAAAGCATGTATGACCGGGGAATGTTGTTTTTAATGATGTAGTATTTTCTGAACTCTTTCTTATCTTTATTTGGATTTTGAATGTGTTTAACGGTTGATTTACTGTTTTGATATTTTCAATTAAAGAACTTTCTTCAGAGTGCATACTATGGTCCGATGTTGAGTTATTGATTTGTTGTCTTGATAAAGCATCCGCTACAACATTTTGGTGTCCTGGCTTGTATACAAGTTTTGCGCCATATTCCTCTGTGAGATTCTTCCATCGCTTGAGTTTGGCATTTGGATTTTTTTCCGATATTGAAAATATTAAGGATTGATGATCTGTATATATAGTCAAATCAGCTATTCCGTAAAGATAATTTCGTAACTTTTGTAAGCTCCATATAATGGCTAATAGTTCTTTTTCGTTTGTGGAGTAATTTTGTTCGGTTTGAGATAATGTTCTCGATGTGAACATAATAGGTTTTCTCTCCTGGCTAAGAACTGCTCCAATTGCTACGTTACTTGCATCCGTAGTCAATTCAAAGGATTTTGAGAAATCCGGTTGATATAGTTCAACTTGTTTTCGTAGTTTACTTTTTAACTCATTAACTGCTTTGACGGCATTATCGTCTAGTTCAATCTTTACGTTCTTACTTTTATTCTTTCCAATATTCCCATTTTCTCCTCTCAAATATATGGTTAAGGGTTTAGTTATCGTTGCAAAATTTCTTATAAATTTTCTGTAATAAGATGCTAATCCCAAGAATGAGCGTAAATCTTTCAAAGTTGTAGGGACTGGGTAGTCTTTGATTGCTTTAATTTTTATTGGGTCCACAGATATCCGACCATGCTTGATTATGTGCCCTAAATATTCAATTTCTGTTTTAAAAAAATGTCATTTTTCAACTGAAAGTTTCATGTTTGCTTTCTGTAAAGCATTTGTAATGATTTAAATGTGTTTAATATGCTCTTCAGCTGATGAAGAAAATATTAATACATCGTCAATGTATACGTATGCGAATTTTCCGATATATTCTCTTAAGATGTCATCTATACATCTCTGGAATATAGAAGGTGCGTTCTTCAATCCGAACGGCATCCTAACAAATTCGTATTTAGCGCCGTTTAAGGAGAAAGCTGTCTTTTCGGTATCTTCGTTTTTTAATTGTATTTGGTGAAACCCTGATTCTAGATCTAGTGACGAGAAAAATTTTGTCTTTCCTAAGTTTTGGATAGTCATATTGACGTCCGGTATTGGGTAACGATCTGTAATTGTTTGTGTATTAAGTTTTTGGAAATCTATAACTAAACGTTTCTTGGGTCTACCTTTTTCATCAGTTCCCTTTTTTGGCACTACCCATACAGGAGAATTGTATGGACTTTTGCTTGGCTTAATTATTCCTCTCTTTAGTAGATTCTCGATTTCTTGATTCACAAATTCAGTGTCACAATACGGGTACGGATACTGTTTGGTCCAAATAGGAGAACTATCCTTTGTGCGTATAGTTGCTTGAATTGTGGTTGCAAAGGGTAAAGAGTCATCTACTTGATTACACATCATTATTTGATCGAATTGATGTCTGTATTTTTCATCACCTATAGTATAATTTATTTGTTGGTTACTATTTGTTTTTATTTCTTTCCGTACCGAGAAATTTATTTTATTGTTTTCGAAATTAATTGTGGCCTTCAGTTTTTTTAATCCCTCTGTCCCTATTAATGCGTTAAACCCCTTTAATTGATCAATTACATAAAATGTTAAATTATGACCGAAAACATTAATTATTCTTTTGTATTCAATTACCGATATTCCATGCATAGTCCTAGTAGTAATCATTTTATCTAATTTTACATTTTTTCCTACGTCACATTTACTGTTTATATAATTGTTTGTACTTCCTGAATCTATTAATATGGTAATTTCTGACTTGCTATCCGATGTTTTTAAGATTAGACACGGCAAGTCGTTCAAAATTCTAAAAAAGAACTCGCATTTTCTTCTTGATATTCTGATTTTCTTGGGATATTTACTTTCATAGATGCTGAATCTGAATCACTTAATTGATTAAATCTTTGGTTTTGAAATGGTGGACGGAAATGAGCTAATGATTGTGCATGTGGCTGTGACGGTCTTCTAAACTTACTGGAACTGCCTAATTCCATTGGTTCTGGAGGATTATTTGGAAATTGTGGATTCTGTCGAAATGGGTTATGATGCTTTTGTGGCGTATAATGGCGATGTAGAGGATATTGTTGCTGGTATCTGATGGCTTGCTGATCGAGTCCCTGGTATTGTACATCATGGTACATTGTTTGGGCTAGGGCAAACGCTTCTCCAAGAGTACGTGGATTATTTCCATATAACATGTTTCGTGTGGAATTACTGTTTATCCCCAAAGTGAAAGTTCGAATAGCCTTAAGTTCGGCTTCTGCAGTCAAAGCATCGATTGCATTTTGATTATTATAAGACATCTCAATTTTAGAAATTATTAAATTGAGACATTGATTAATCTTATCATGAAATTGATCTAAATTAGACGGACCTTGCTTGATTCTGGACATCTCATGATCAAGCACATAAAGTGGCCTTTTATCTGCATAAGTGGCATCTAAGCGATCTATTATGGCTTCAAAATTCTGACACGTATTATTATTAATGAGAACCTCTGCTGCTGATCCAGTAATCTTAGATCTTATTAAAAATAACGCCTCTTTATACACATTGTGGGATCTAAATGGTCTAAATCATATTAAACAAAATTATCACCATCTTTCTACATGGTCGATATTCTTTACTGATTTCAGAGAACGATTGTAAAGTTTTGAATATATCTAAATTTATTTGCGAAGGATCAGTATATTCGCAATTCTCATCAGTATAAGAGTTTGTTACCGGTACTAACATTTGAGAATTGAGTTGAGCTATTTTATCGTTCTGTGTTATTATATGTTGTTGCATCAATATCATTTGCTCCTTAAGAACATCGCACTCTGCACGTAAAGCACCGATTTCCATTGTGGATTTTTTTGGTTTCAAAATCACTAGACTTTTAAATTTCTTCGTTAGTTCCTCAATTTTTGTAGGATATGTAATGCCTTTACTTGCCACAATCACTCACAGATATTCACTGTTTTTATTAATAAATAAAATTCGGATACCTGTGATTTTCCGGTTGTGTGTTGGATACCTTTGGTTGATCCCGTAATCCCCCGTCCTTAGGATGATAGTTCAGACGTCAGCAGCTATTTCAAATTTGTCCAATTTCCTTGTATTCGGCTTGGGTACCATCGATTGATGAACGCTACTGAAGATGGCTGGATGATGTCGAACTGCAAACAATTAGGATTTGCGCCTGGTGTAATCACTTCGTTTTTCATTTTTCACGACTTTTTACACAACTATTTTTACATTAGCAAAACACAACATCCCGGTTGAGCCCCCAGTTAGTTTTGATCAGAGTTTATTTAAACAATTTGTTCTTTCATGAATCTTCTTTATTGATTCCTCGTTCTAAACTAAGATATATATTCAGTACATCTTTCCTATTTATGAGATTTCCTTATCAATACAATATTATACTCTAAAGATGAATTCTTATTATCTATTCATGTTTTCTAAAATGTTTATCTCTAACATGTGTGAGAATATTCAATTCTTATCTCTAGCACAAATTATATTAAATGTCCTTATCTCTAACATACATTCAAATGTTCGTGTGCACTAAGATATTCCTTAACTCGCGCGGAAAAATTAATCGAAAAGGCGACAGTTCCATTGTTGAAGGACAAGTTGGAGGCTTTTCAACTGGACACGATCGGTATTAAAGCAGTTTTGAGAATGCGGTTGCAAGAGGCAATATGTGATTTGACCGATGCGGATTTGGAAAGTTATTTTCCGATGGATATTGTCGATTCGATTAGTGATGCGGAAACCAGCGCCGAGGATGAAAATGGCGGAACGGTAGCATGGCGGCAATCAGAATCCGATAACCTCCAACGTGAAGTCGATGAATTGCGTGCATTGGTGAAAAGGCAGGAAGAGATCATCAAGCTCAAGGAGCAGTTAGCCATCTTATCGAGAGTGTCAGCAAATGTAGCGCCTCAATTTAATTTTAGGGATTATGAAGAATCTCTACCATCATTTTCTGGCGACGACACCTACTCGGTGAAACAATGGATCAAAGCTTTTGAAGAAGCAGTTCGACTGCATGGGTGGGATGATCAACAATCTTTCTTGTATTCAAGGCGACTTTTACGAGGAACCGCGAAATTGTTTCTGCGATCATCTCATTGTACAACTTGGTCATCATTAAAGGCATCGCTATTGGAAGAATTTCATCACGGCATTTCATCAGGTGATGTTCACCGCATGCTGCGTAGTCGAAGAAAACGTAAAGAGGAAACAGTTCATCAATACGTTCTCGCCATGCAGGAAATCGCTTCGCTTGCGGACATCGATGAAGAAGATTTGATGCATTACGTTGTCAAAGGTATTCCGGACTCAGCGACGAACAAACAGCTGCTATTGACCGCTACAAACATCAGTGGGCTCAAACGTGCATTAAAACTAGGGGGCTTCGCCCCCTGCTCGCTTCGCTCGCCAACTCCGGGGCCGAGACTAATTTCGGGCGCGGCCGAAATTTGGATACCCTTCGCTTGGGCTAAAAGTTTTTTCGGGCGTACCTATGACTTGTATCTAATCCCCTCATTCTTTTTCTTCCGTCTTGACAAAAGTTTTGGGCTTGGTAGAAATAAGTGGGCAAATAAAAATATTTACTCGGAAAATTTTATTGGGGTTGCCGGAGCATGACCCCACAGTACGATGCCATTCGTTTTAAACTTTTAAGTTGCTTTGATAAAGACACATTAATTCAAGATTTTGTGAAATTTGTGTAAAAAATGTTTCTTAGAAGAACCAATATGGGGGGTCTGGTTTGTATGGCAGCCCCATGACCCCATGGTCCAATTTGATTCAATCTTATATATGCTTTGTCTCATCAATAGAAATACATTTGTGTGAAATTTGGTTGAAATTCGTGCACAAATAAAAAAGTTTTTCTTAGAAGAACCTAATTTTGGGGGTTGGATTTGTATGGCAGCCCCATGACCCCATGGTCCGATTTTATCCATTCTTACATATGTTTCGTGTCAACAATAGAAATACATTTGTGTGAAATTTGGTTGAAATTGGTGCACAAATAAAAAAGTTCTTCTTAGAAAAACCTAATTTGGGGGGTTAAGTTTGTATGGCAGCCCCATGACCCCATGGTCCGATTTGATCCATTCTTGCATATATTTTGTGTTATCTATAGAAAAACATTTGTGTGAAATTTGGTTGAAATTAGTACACAAATAAAAAAGTTTTTCTAAGAAGAGCTCAAATTGGGGAGCTAGGTTTGTATGGCAGCCCCATGACCCAGTGATCCAATTTGGGTGAATCAAACATACAAACAGCCTGCAACAATAAGAAGCACGTGTGTAAAATTTCAGCTTGCTAGCTTCAATACCCGCCGAGTAAAACGCGTCGCAACAGACAGACAGACATACAGACGGACATGCTCCAATCGACTCCCCAAGTCATGCTGATCATATATGTATACTTTTTATATGGTCGGAGATGCTTCCTTTAATGCGTTACAAACTTCATGACAAAATTAATATACCCTTTCACTCTATGAGCGAAGGGTATAAAAATACGAGAAACTTAAGACGTATTCAATCGACGCATCATCAAGTGGCCTCAAATCCATCCTACCGAAGCCCAAACCAGCCAGCAGAAGTGAAAAGTGTTTCAATTGCGGCGAGTCGGGACATTTGCGATTAAACTGTCCGAAGCCACGACGAGAAAGCGGCACATGTTTCAAGTGCGGAAAACTTGGACATTTCGCATCAAGTTGTCAACAAGCTCGCACGGCAAAATCAGTCATGGTTACGGAATCAGAATCTTTAAGCCAAATCGATGATGTGTCAACGAACGTTTGTAATGATTTTTTTCATACTTTTAGTTATACGTTTTTCGATTCAGAGGATTATCTGAGCAATGATAATTCATGTGAAATGAAAATTACCTTGACTAATCCGAACAGTGTTTTCAATTGCACTCCGCGACGGCTACCATATGCTCTCAAGCTAGAGCTTCAAAGAATAATAGATGATTTACTTCAACGTAAAGTGATCCGCGAAAGTAATTCTCCTTTTGCTTCCCCTATTGTTTTAACAAAGAAAAAAATGGAGAGTTACGGTTGTGCGTCGACTTTCGGGAGTTGAATAAACTTACGAAAAAAGATAACTACCCTTTACCATTGATAGAGGATCACTTGGATAGATTACGTGGAAAACGGTATTTTTCTTTGCTGGATCTAAAAAATGGGTTCCATCATGTCAGAATATCGGAGGATTCAATACAATATACATCTTTTATTACCCCGATGGGACAGTTTGAATACCTTCGGATGCCTTTTGGCTTAAAAAATGCGCCGTCGGTGTTTCAGCGATACATTAACCATATATTTCAGAATCTAATTAAAGCTGGTAAACTTTTAGTCTATATTGACGACCTCCTAATCGCTACTGAAACGAGGGAAGAACATTTTGTGGTTTTAGAGGAAGTAGCACAGCTCATTCGAAAATATAATCTTAAGTTAAGATTTGATAAATGTTTGTTCATGCAGGAAACAATAACATATTTGGGTTACGAGGTCAGCGTGAATGGAATAGGACCGAATTTAGACGGGTTGCGTGCTATCAGGGAGTACCCAATCCCGAAAAACGTTAAAGAGTTGCACTCGTTTCTTGGTCTATGTTCGTATTTTAGAAAATTTGTGAAGGACTTTTCCGTTATATCCAAGCCGTTGTACGACCTTCTAAAACAAAATCAAGATTTTAACTTTGGTGTAAAGGAAATCAAGGTTTTTGATATTTTAAAAGATAAATTAGTAAACTCACCCGTGCTGAGCATTTATTCACCAGTGGCAGAAACAGAGCCTCATTGTGATGCGAGTAGCCTAGGATTTGGTGCAGTTTTACTGCAACGGCAATCCGACAATAAACTCCATACAATATTCTTCTTCTCTAAGAGGGCAACACCGACCGAATCGAAGTATCACTCATATGAGTTAGAAACTTTAGCCATCATTTACGCCTTAAGGCGATTTCGTATTTATTTGACTGGTATTAATTTTAAAATTGTTGTTCTTATAGTCGATGGTTTCTCCAAATTTACTAAACTATATCCTGTTAAAACCACTAGCACACAGGAGGTGATTCATTGCCTAAAATCGTATTTTATATATAAACAAATGCGGATAGTTTCAGACAGAGGCAGTTGCTTCACGTCGGATGAATTTTCATCCTTCTGTAGAGAACATGACGTGATACACCTGAAAATAGCTACCCAATCGCAACAGTCAAATGGCCAAGTTGAGAGGGTGAACAGAATTCTAACACCTATGTTATCAAAAGAAAGCGAAATTTGCCATAAATAACACCGTAAATAAAAGTACGGGAACGACTCCAAGCGTTTTATACTATTCGGAGTCGCTTAGAAAGGAGATATTAATGACAGAATTCGGCACTATTTGAAAGAAAAAATGGATTGTGAGAAATCGAGGGACTTAGAGTGCATTCGGGAGAGAGCAAGTGAAAACATTGTTTATAGTCAAAATATTAATAAATTATACTTTGATGATAGACATAAAAAACCTCATAAGTATAATATTGGCGATTATGTCATGATTAAAAATACGATAACTACACCGGGAATTAACAAGAAACTCCCTACGAAGTCATTAAAATCTTACCTAATGACAGATATTTGATAAAAGATATTGAAAACTTACAAGTTTCTAGAGTTCATTATGAGGGGGTGTCATGTCCGGAAAATATGAAACCATATGTTAAATTTTAAATGTAACAAAAATGATCATATTGGTATATTAAATACGATTAATATTTGCTAAGAAAACGATAAATTATGATGTCACTTTATGACTTTTTGACGATAGCCTATCAAGTTCTGAATGATAGCATTTATATGTAACCATATGTTAAATTTTAAATGTAACGGAAAAGATAATTTTTGTATACTAGATACTATTCATATTTGATTAGGAGACGATGAATTTATGACGTCACTTTATGACTTTTATGTTGATAGTCTATCATGTTCTGAATTATAGCATTTAATTTGTTATGTTAACGAAATCGAGGACGATTTGTCTTAAATGCCGGCCGAGTTGTAGGCGCCAAAAATTGCGAAGTGTACCTACTAACACTTTTGTGACCCACTGTTCTAGTTGTCAAAACTTGTTCTAAATTACTGTAAACTCGATGTACTATAGCAGTAAGTTCCATTTTAATCGTTCTTCTGAATAAAGCACTTGATTCGAACGGACGCTTCTTTTAGCTATCTCGTTACATTTTTTTTGAATATCGGCCTACACGCACAAAACCGAAAAAAGGCCCCCTTTCCCCCTTTTTTTAAGGTTGCGGACCCCCGATCGGTTGGGACTTTCTATGCCATCATCTCGGGACCATCCCCAACCATAATCAAAAAAAAATTCCGATGTAGGAGTTTTGCCGTTCGATGGCGGTATTTTGGTCCAATTTTCTTAGACTATATTATCTCTATGTCGTGTTGGGTGGACCGTGAGCCTGTCATTTTAGATTGCGCGATAAATTGCCTCGTGTCTGTGCTATACTGGAGTGAGATCGATTGTGTGCAATCGATTGACCAATAAATCGCTGGATGGCCGAGATGGGTTCCATTTCTATTTCCACGATCTACGTAAAAACGAACGGTTTCTGTCAAGGCATCATAGCAGAGAAGGTAGTGTCATAATTTGGGGAGCTGTCTCTGATTTTTTTCTAAGTTTTCTTTCGTTTTAGGTGTGAAGAATTCCTTATTACACGTTGTACTGTTGATAAACTAGCTGTAACGCCGACTTTATCTCCATTTCTAGCCGCTGATAGTGCAAAATTAGAGGCGGCTCGCAGAATGGCCCTTTTCTCTTTGGCGGTTTGGGCACCTCGCGTACGCCCTTTTATGTTTCGTCCATATCTACTTTTATTTTTTAAATAGTTAAACACAACCGATTTACTTTTTTTCACTATTTTCGAAATTTCGCGTAATCTGTGTTGTTCATTTCTCAAAACATCGATTTGAGCCATTTGCGCGGTATTTAATGCTTTTTCCTCTACCCATGATTACCGAAACTTACAAAAATTAAAGTCAAAACACAATCTGAGTGGGTTAAAACAAAAACAGTTAGGATACGATACTAGCACGTTCGAAATAACGACCAAATCGCAACTGTCCCTATTCAAGTGACCCAATTTTGAACATAGAATTTATTAGTGCATCAGCATAATGTTGATGAAACATAACTGTTGTTATTAAATGTTTCATTTTTTCCTCGCAAACTATGGGCAACATAATAGCCTTTGTAAACAAATACTGAGTTATCCTCTCCGCTGCAAGGAAAAGGATATTTTGAGATAAACAGCTCTCGAAAAGTTTGTCCCTATTCAAGTGACTGGGAGTGTAAATAAAAAAATAAGGCAAACTCTATTTGTGATGAACACATTCAACAAAATTGTCCCGGTGGAACAATTAAGGACTATTTATTTTGCCATGGTACAATCTGTATTCTTCTTCTTTATGGCACGATGGCCCGACGTCGGGCCTTGGCCGCCTGGATTGAAAACCTCCAATTGTCGCGGTCACGCGACCTTGTCCTCCAATTCCGAAAGCCTAGCATCTGGTGGGCGTCCTCACATACAGAATGCTCCCATCGGGCTCTCGGTCGTCCAGGCAATTTGGCTCCGTCCACTCGTTGCGCGTTTATCACCTTTTTGGGCATGCGATAGTCGTTTATCCTTTGTATATGACCCGCCCATTGCAATCGCTGCAATTTCACGATCTTCGACACCTGTAGCTCATCATACAGCTGATACAACTCAAGGCTGTACCGGATGCGCCATTCACCCCGTTCACGAACGGCCCCGAAGATTCTTCGGAGAACCTTTCACTCGAATGTGTCCAACAGGTGTTCAGAGTTTTGGGTTAGGGTCCATGCCTCGCAGCCATAGCATAGCACAGGTCGGATGATGGTTTTATACACGTGGAGCTTCGTGTTCCTGTGCACCAGCTTCGAATTCATAATTTGGAGGACCGCAAAGTAACACTTATTAGCTAGTTGTATCCGTCGCTTTATCTCATCTGTTTCGTTGGGCGTCTTTTGACAAATTGCAACCCAGGTAAGTGAAGTTGTCTACATATTCTATATTGAGGTCCCCCACTGTGATGCTTGAATTTACTGGCGTTCTAGTTTTTGATTGCATCATGACCTTGGTTTTAGACTCGTTGATATGTAGCCCAACTTCTTTGGCGGTGTTATTGAGATTATGCAGAAGGCTTTCTGCAATCTGTATTACAGTACTGTATAGCGGCATGGGAGGAACATTTAATGTACTTTTTTTTATGTACTCAAAGTAACTCAGAATTGTATCTTAAAAAACATTCTTTCACTACCGAGACTTTACCCAACATCAAACCTCTTTGAATTAGCAAAAATACTAAGTATCAAACAACTTTACATAAAATCAGCTGTTTTTTACAAAGAAAAATTGCGACATATGTATGAATGTAAATTTCGTATTAAAGGGTCTATTGTTCAAAAATTACTATATTCACAAACTTAAAATCAAACGATAAAACGACAAAAAGGGTAACAATAGAAATTCGCAAGCAAAATTTACAATAATTCGAAGGGTTGGATACGATATCCCCAGTCACAAAATCCCCAAACCAAAATCCCCAAATCAAAATCCCCGTAATCAAAATCCCCGAAGTTAAAATCCCCGAAATCAAAATCCCCGAAATCAAAATCCCCGAAATCAAAATACCCAAAACCAAAATCCCCAAACAAAATTCCCCATTTGAGGTGTGATCTAAGAACGCGCGCGCGTTCTAAGATCACACCTCAAATGGGGAATGGGGAATTTCGTCAGGCTATTGTAGATGGTAAATGATAGATTTTAAATGGCAGATGATAAATGGTAGATGGTAGGTGGTTAATGGTAGACGGATGGTAGCTTGTAAATGGTTGATGGCAGATGGTAAATGGTAGATTGTAAATTGCAAATGGTGGATGGTAAATAGCAAATAGTAGATGGTAAATGGTAGGTTATTTAGACTATTGTAGTTGTAATAGTCCTACTATGCAATAAAAAATTCACCGTCGTGGACTGATATACATATATGCTAATCAACGGCAAACTCTTTGAAGTGACACAGAACAAAATCAGATAATGTGCAGGCGAATCGGTTCCAACAGTAAGCCAACCAAGTTTTCCGCGAATATTCGTTCGGATGAGGACATGTCTCGACGATGTTAAAGAAAACCTAATATGTTTAGAACGATATATGCAAACGTTTATTCAATATAATGTACTCGAACATTTTGTTTGTGCTAATCAAAAAAAAAAAGTTAGTATCGATTTACGACCCTCCTAGTGTCATTTACCATCTACCATTTAACACCTTCCATCCACCATCAACAATTTACAGTCTTTCATCAACCATTTACCATCTACCAGCCATCTACCATTTTTTACTACCATTTACCAGCATATTTCGGGTGCTTGGGGATTTTATGATTGGGGATTTTGTATATGGGTATTATGATTATGGGGATTTTGTAAATGGATATTATGATTATGGGGATTTTGATTTTGGGGATTTTTCTACGTTTGGGGATTTTGTGATTGGGGATTTCGTATGGTTCCCTAATTCGAAAGACGACGGAATTGTTACAAAGCGAAAATTACATTGGCTGTGTTTTTTAATTAGCTAACCTACACTATCCGGGGTAATTTTCATACAAACGCTAACCTGTGACTTTATTCAGGTTAGAAATTATATTGCTATCCAGATTTAATGAGCTTTCCAAAACTCGCCTATACGTTTTTCAATGACTAGCAAAAATTAAATTTTGAAATGAAAAGCTCTAAGGTATAGTTTACATGCAACACACAAGTGTGTGCAAAAAATATAGTTTTTGTTTGTAAATTCATGTTAAAAATGTTGTTCGTCGAATTCTTATTCTAACGAAATTATGATTCCTACATAAAAATATGTTTTCATTAAAAAAAAATACAAGTTAACTTTTGCGTTTGTAAAGTGAAAACGGGGCTTTAATATTTTTGAGCTATGTTTTGAAATTAATGGCAATGCCTACGTGACAATTTGAAATTTAACCTGGATGCTACCCTCGATAGTTTTTTTTTTGCGCGTCTGGGTTAGCAAACCTGCCCCCGATGTAAAAAAAACACGGCTTTAGGTAAATTTGTTGGCTGTAATAATCATCGTATTTCGCTATTCTAGCTAGTCTAGCTTTGGAGATATTTTACCATCTATTTTTACTAGATGCTCTCTGTTTGTTAGGTAACTTTTTAATAAATTAAAGGGCTTGTTTTTTATTCCAAATTTGTTCAGGTACTCTAGTAGTATCGACTGTTAAATCGTGTCGAAGGCTTTCGAAAAATCTAAAAATATACCTATAACTTTCCTTTTGCATCTAAAATTATCTGTGATGAAGTTAGTAAGACCAGTAAATGCATCATCGACACTTTTTCCCTTACGAAAACCATATTGGGTTTTTGGCAAGATATTATTTTCTTCGATGTATTTGGTTAGGTTATTCTTGCTTTTAGGCATTGTTCACTTGCGAAAGTGTTCGTTAATACAATCGGTCTATAGTTGCTCATGAGAGTGTGGTCTCCAGCTCTAAAAATTGGTATTATTTCCCTTACCTTTAAATTTTGTGGAAAGATTCCCTTTTTTATACATACATTGAACACAGTTTTGAGTGGTAGTTTTATGTATTTTTTGATCTGTTTGATGATTTTTACGACTAAACCATCTTCTCCCGGTGCCGAGTTGTCTTTTAAAGACGATATTGTATCTTATATTTCTTTTTCTGTGATCTTGTACAGATGTAGCTCCGATTGCACTTTTACATACTCAGTTGCATTAAACTCCGATGGTTCAATGTCTTTTGCTGCATTTTTCCCGATGTTCGAAAAAAACTCATTGAACTTATTTGCAATTTCGACTGGTTTGTCCTTTAATTGAATAATTTGCCCTTCCACATCCAGCCCTTCACACATTTTCTTATTTAGCACGCGGTACGAGATTTCGTTGATTAAATTTTAATATTTTTTGGGATCCTTACCTGTATTTTTATTTTATATTTATAGTGGATTTCTTTAGCTGCTCTCATGGTTTTTATGGTTTTTTAGATTTCTCAAAAAAACCCTTATGAAATCGATTTTGTCCGTCCGTCTGTTCACTCTCGCATTCGCGAACGGCTTAACCGATCGTCATGAAATTTGGTAGGAATGAGTAGAATGGTACACATTCAGTCTTTGGCACGAAATACTTAAAAGTTGGCAGGGCAAAAATAACAGGGTGTCCCGGACGTATGAAAATTTGTTCATTAAATAACTCGCGAGCGGCTTAACCGATCGTCGTGCAATTTGGTAGGAATGTGTAGAATGGTAACAGTCTTTGGCACGAAATACTTAAAAGTTGGCATGGCAAAGATAACAGGTTGTCCCGGGCATTTGAAAATTTGTTCACTGAATAACTTGCGAACGGAATCGTAACAGTCTTCAGCACGAAATACTTAAACGTTGGTAGGACAAAGCTAACAGAGTGTCCCGGAGATTTGAAAAAGTCGACTTTTTTTGTTTTTATCGGACATGGACGTATGGATACATTCATCGTATTTTGATTTCCAGTCGTTTGTGGTTTGTGGTTTGTGATCCTACAGACGACTCACAAGATGATCACTGAGCTGTAGCTGTCGTAGCTAGGCGATGCTTGCTATGTGACTGTCGACTACGGGTGTTTTGCTACAAGCGACTAGAGTGATCACGACCATGACTTATGTATTTCATCGTTATCTTAAGGTTTGTGTTCGTAGAGACGACCCATGTGATCATCGCTCAGCGATCGTAGTTTAGCATCCAAATTCGAGCCGTATTTAAATATTTTTTGAATGGTTTTACTTTCCTAGTATCGACTATGAACTAAAGGAACATGTCTGTATAGAAAATATACCCATATAGTGCTCAAAACCGGTGGTTTCACTTCGATCGCTGAGCGATGATCCCATGAGTCGTCTCTACGAACACAAACCTTTAGTCCAGCTCCCTGAAAACCATTCCAAACAACGCATCGGCCGGTCACAACTCAGCCAATCAGCATGTACACGGATGATTTGTATACAGGGTGTCCCGCATTAGGTGGTCAATACTGTAAGGTCTGATAGCACAACTTGTTTCAGTAAGAAAATTACCAATAGAATCGGAATTTTTTTTTACCGTTACTTTGTTATCGCTGTTTTTGTTAAAGTCATCGAAAATCGTGACTTGTCAAGCAAAATCACAATTTGCAGCCCTCCTGATGACTTAATCCAAGATTTGATTTCAGTTTCAGAAACTACATAAGATTTCGTGAAAACTGAACTTTTTCTTACTGCCAGCATTATCGCCACTTTCAAGATACAGTTACTCAAACATAATAGAAATTTTGAAATAGATTTTTCATCGAAAATTCAAACAGTAATTTCATAACGGTGCTTTATACCTAGAACTCTGCAAAGTTGACAAAAGTTGGTTCAACATGTTGGCTTTCCAACGGTATATCATTTTTCATATTTACATTTCAGAATTTTAGGGAAACACGCATTGAATGGTAAAAATCATGGGTTCAGTGGAATCGCTAACAATTTTCCCTTTACTCGAAAAATGACAAACAAAGGCTAATATAATTCGGAATAGAGTCTCGGAACATTATTTTGACCAGAACTGTAAGATATTTGTAATTTTGAACATTGTTTGGCAAATACAACGGTATTTATAATATTTGCTATTTTTACTTGAAAAGCTGTTATTTTTCTTATGTTTTCACTTCGCAAGCATGATTGTTTTGTCACTTTTCAGCGGTTCTGAAATTCAGGTATAATTTTGTTAATAATACAATTTATTTTTCGAATATAGCCCTCATTTTTAGACCAATTAAATAAAATCGCTATGTTGGAAAACCAATTCTCCGATAGAGAGTATGCCGATATGGTGTTTATGTATGAGGTTGAAGGAGGAAATGGACTTGCAGCAGTTCGAGAGTACAGTCGGCGATTTCCACAGCGACGAATTCCAGGCAGACGTACCTTCGAAAGAACGTATCGAATTTTGGAATACCGGCTAAGCTAGTGCGACTCATAAGGATGACGATGACTAATACCGTCTCGCAGGTTAGAGTTCAGAACCGACTCACTGACCTATTTGAAACTCGCACTGGACTCAAGCAAGGCGACGGGCTGGCGAAGCTCTTCAACCTGGCTCTGGAGTATTGAATTCGAGCCATGAACTTGGACAGTAGCGGAACGCTACTCATTAAATCGACTCAACTAGTAGCCTACGCCGACGACAGCAACATCATGTCTCGAAGGTGGGTGATGCAGAAAGCCTTCTGCATAATCTCAATAACGCCGCCAAAGAAGTTGGGCTACATATCAACGAATCTAAAACCAAGGTCATGATGCAATCAAAAACAAGAACGCCAGTAAATTCAAGCATCACAGTGGGGGACCTCAATATAGGGTATGTAGACAACTTCACTTACCTGGGTTGCAATTTGTCAAAGGACGCCAACGAAACAGATGAGATAAAGCGACGGATACAACTAGCTAATAAGTGTTATTTTGTGGTCCTCCAAATTATGAATTCGAAGTGGGTGCACAGTAACACGAAGCTACACGTGTATAAAACCATAATCCGACCTGTGCTATGCTATGGCTGCGAGGCATGGACCCTAACCCCAAACCCTGAACACCTGTTGGACACATTCGAGCGAAAGGTTCTCCGAAGAATCTTCGGGGCCGTTCGTGAACGAGGTGAATGGCGCATCCGGTACAACCTTGAGTTGTATTAGCTGTATGATGAGCTACAGGTGTCAAAGATCGTGAAATTGCAGCGATTGCAATGGGCGGGACGTGTACAAAGGATGAACGACGATCGCATGCCCAAAAAGGCGATGAACGCGCAACGAGTGGACGGAGCCAGATTGCGTGGACGACCGAGAGCCCGATGGGAGCATTCTGTATGTGAGGACGCCCACCAGATGCTAGGCTTTCGGAACTGGAGAACATGGTCGAACATTGGAGGTTTTCAATCCAGGCGGCCAAGGCCCGACGTCGGGCGATCGTGCCATAAAGAAGAAGCGGCGTAGCAACCCAAGCAGCCGCTCCCCCGAAGCCTACAAACAAGTGGCTTGCACTACAGTCACCACTCATCGAGGCAGCATGTACAACAATGAGCGCGATCATCGCGACGATAATTTTATGCTATACATGTCACACGACTGTCGCCTGACAAGCTCAACGACTATCGTTTGGAGGAACACAGCTCCATACAAAATATATATGCAACCTGTACTCAATTCCGGTCGTCAGGCGACAACCACTCAATGATCGTCGTGTCTACGAACACAAACCTTTTTTAGTTTGATATAATCAACTTTTGTGTGTATTATGTTTTTATTAATGTTTTCCTCATTATGGATGGTGCTCTGTTGACCATTTCAAACCTACTAGTTGGGCGTAGTGATTAGTTATATATGTTTCATGAATCAATACATTAGCTTCAATCTTTTCCGTGACATTTTTTGTTTCAGAATAACATTATCAATGCACAATTTCTTGTTATTCTGTATTCTAGTGGGCGCACTTACTAGCTGAAATCCTTTTGATAATAGAGATAGTGTGTATTGGTTTGTATTTTTGTTTGAGTTATCTAAAAGGTCTATATTTATATCACATAATATAATTTCTACATCTTTCTTTTCGATTACACTGAGAGCTAGATCGATTTCCTCAATAAAGTTTTTTATGTTTCGGTTGGGTGACCTGTAAACTCCCAAAATACGTATTTCTTTTCCCTCTACATTTAAATCAATACACATTGCATTACATCCTTTTAAATAAGTTATTTATATCACATAAGTATGTAGATAAGATTGCGACAAGTTTTTCTATAGGGAAATCTTGATTTTTCCGAAAATGTCGGTTAACATGTTCATCCGCTCAGCTCTTCATTATTATTTAGGAAATTACCATTTGGGCCATCAAAATCATTCCGTTGATAGCTACTCCACCAATCTTTCCGGTGTCCATTCTAATTATACGTGAAGCATAGGATAGTAGATTTGAAAATTTCGATGTTTCGTTTAAGCTTTCATTGTCGGTCCAGCGAACATTTTTTTTATGTATTTAACTGAAACGCCGGGTAACTAGATAAATAATGTCATTATTATTATTTTGATCGGCAAGTCGAGCAAAATCACTATTTGCCACACTCCCAAATATTTAATCCGAGATTTGATTTCACTTTCTGAAACTGTACAAAATTCTATATAAACTTCTCACAGTTAAATCATTTAAATTGCTTCCCAGATACTACTATTCAAACTTTAAAGAAATTCGAAAATAGATTTTTCATTGGAAATTCAAATTGTAAAATCGTAACGGCACTTTGAACTGACAAATGTGCAAAGTTGACAAAAGTTGCCTCATTCCTTATGTATTTGCGAGAAAAAAAGGGAAGAGGTGGTCTCTTCTGTAGGTGAAAGGTAAAGGTGCCGATATCATCTTCCATATCGGTACTTCGACCAGTACTTTAATGTTATGTAAGATCGTATTGTTGATAAATTTGCTTTTTCTTTCTAAATCTTGTTTACTAAAAAAAACTCCTATGAAAATTGAGGAAACGTTTACTTTGGTTTCATCTTAGGACCAGTTTTTTTTTCTCTTTAACACGTAAGACTTGCAGTTTTCCAAATCCTAAGACCCTAATTTTTATATGTCGTTCGAAAGCTAACATAATGAGGTAACTTTGGTCAACTTTGCACATTTGTCAGTTCAAAGTACAATTTGAATTTTCAAATAAAATCTATTTTCGAATTTCTTTAAATTTTGAGCACGAACCTTCTGTCCGTTTTTTAATCTGCTTTTTGGTTTAGCTGTATTTAAGTGATGCCATATGGCATCAGCGCTGGTTCGAGTTATAACAACTTGTGAAGTCGTAATTTGGAAATATTATAGGAATTCAAAGTTTTTTTAGCCTTAACAAAGACAAATTGGCTGGAGTATACTATTACATTTAAAAAGTACAAATTCAATGATGTTTTGAAAAGTTAACGAAAATATTTCCCATGATTTTTTTATAATATTTGTCGATATTTATTATTGTTTCATTAGGATTTTGTGCAATATCTTAAAAAGAAATCGCTATTAATGCAAAGTTGTAGTTTTTAACAACATTTGGACGATTGACTGGAATACGTTTCTTTTTATTTCGATAGAAACGAGCTCTGTTCTATAAAGCGAGGATGCTACTGTCACACATTTATTGTCCATCCACTTTCTAATGCATTTACCTAAATCCTTGATCCGCGATCGACTTTGTTCATATCCTTGTTCGGTGTTAAAGGACAATTATTTGGTAGGCGACGTTCCCGAATGGTGCCAGTTTCATTGTGACCGAAACTCTTAAGATAATCTAGTACTGGAATACCAGTAAAAATATTGTCAAAATAATTGCAATTGGCGAAATAATTACAATAATAATAATAATATCAGGAAACTCGTGTATCACATGAAGTAGGGTGGCAATGCATTTTTCGAAATTCCTTTGCATATCAGGATGAATTCTTAAATTAGTTCCTTGAAAAACATCAAATTTATTTATTTATTTATAATTCATTTTAAATTAGAAAAAAAAATAATAATAAATTACACTAAATAACCCTCATTTGTATTTAAACACCCAAATTTGTTGCCTGAGGATTTAGAGCTGTCTTCGGGGCAAAGTGAATACACCGCTCAATTAGAAGGATTATTATGCAAATCATTATTTCGTGATCAATATTTCTGTTTATAAAAATTGTGGCATATTCCGAAATAATCAATATACCCATAAGCTCTTTAAGTTCTTCAATAGTTTTGTTTAGATTTTTTTCCGGGTTATAGATATGCCATAGTTATTGCTTTCCTGGTAAATCAATTCTCGTCGAAAAACCCCTCAAACAACTTATGCGGTCTTTCCGAAGCGTCTAAATAACTAGGAATAGGAAATATGGATTGTTTACTGCGAAACTTGCTAGAAGTTCATTTGTAATTTTGTATTAATGTTGGCACTTCAGCCGGGGAATTCATCTCTGCGCCAACATAAGCCCATGGTGTTTTCGGAACAGAAGAAAACGAAGTTGTATTCACCTCTGCTTCCATCACCGTTTCCATTGGTGTATTAGCACCTTGGTTCTCAATGCCAACCTCGTACACGATCTGATTAGAATCTAGCCAACCAACAAATTCCACATCAATTAATTACTTGCTGTAGTTGGTTATGGTGTAAGTCCATAATATGAACTCTTTCGTATCGTCGCAATCATCTCCGACTAAGTCAAACTCAGTTGCAGGAAAATTGCGGCTGGCTGTTCATCTTCAATGCCTTTATCGACAATCAGACTCTTCAAATAGTCTACTGCTTAATGCAATTTCATTCAACAAATACGAAAAAATAACTAATAAATTTCAAATGCCATTAATATTTACTTTGTAGTCTGTACCAACGCCAATTTCGTATCAAAATTTCAGATAATAAACCTTTTTTTTTCTAATTTAACATGAAAGGAATCACTTTTCAATGAATTTTTCTTATTAAACATAGTTCAAGGAAAAAAAAACTAGTTTGAAACCTTAAAAAATCAACTTACATTTGGCGGTATGACATTTTTTAACTTTTTTTCAAATTCTGAAAACTTTTTCACTTTTACAATCCGCTATCTCTGGTTCCTATAAAAATACTGGCACAATTTATGTTAGATATTAAAGTTAAACTTCTCTACTGTAGATATCAGTGGAATTTGCAACAGAATGCATTCGTACTCAATATTTAAAGCCCATTTAACAGGATACTTGAAAACGATGCTAGCAGTGAATGGGTTAAATTGATTCTATAAGAATGTTTGAAGCTTTCCGGGAAATAGTTAATCGATCTCACACGATAAACTGATTTTTTGTTACTATATTGCTATAGGGTGAAGTGCTTTTTTAACCCGGGAACACTAATGTGAGTCGTTTTGACGCATACGCCGCAGATTACATTTTTCGTAGAAAAGGCGATCCGCCCAACCGGGTTTCGCTTCCCATGTTTTTCTTGCAAAATATGTTCCCTACCGAATGTCGATGAAAGCGGAGAGTTCTGATTTTATATGGTAAGCAGCTATTCATGTTTTTCTGTGATGTCGTTAGTACTAAAGGAACCTTTTTTGTGAGTCAAAATGACTCACGTTAGTAATAACCGCCTATGTTTTCTACTTTACATCCTTGGTTTCTGGGTGATATTTTACAGTCTATCCAATTATCAAACACACATTCTTATTATCCTTATTTAAAACAAGTATTATCCTTATAAAACAAGTATTCTTGTCCTTGATATACCAAAGTATAAAACAAGTATTCTTCTCCTTGATATACCAAAGTTTCTGTAGTGAGTCAGAATGACTCATGGTTAGTAATAAGCGCCTAAAATTAAGGTTAGTGTTCCCGGGTTAAAGTGTACGAATTATTACTTGGGGTCTACTTCGCTAAACAATGTCTTTTTTTCTTTTTATAATAGTCCAATAATATCGTATTTTCGTCAGGAAAAAAATACAGAAGTTTATTTCTCAATTTTGTTATATGTATTTTGGGGCGCTGATTCCGAATATCAACTTTGCACCCTAAAAAACGTGCCGCAACCTTTAAAAAAGGGGGAAAGGGGGGCTATTTTTTTCGGTTTTTTGCGATTATTTCTAAAACGGTAAAAGATACAGAAAAATAGTCTGAGAACGGAAAAATCTACATAAAATTATCTTTGCAATGATATATAACACATTAGAGTTTAATTGCATATTTCGGCGTTAGAATAGCACATAAATTAGAATATTTTCATTTTAGACCTTTTTTAAAAGCTCCATAACTTTTCAAAGAATATTAGTTCAGCCGTAAAGTTTTGTATAAGTATTCAAAACGAGTTTAAGATAATTTTAACGTAAACATTGAGTCGCTCCGGTCAAGGACCCCCAGTATCCCCCCATTTAAATTTTTCAAAACGGCATATCCATAACTCCCCCCAAAATTCGAGCAGAGTGCTAAATTTTGGTTTGTTGAAATTGGAGCTCATAGTGACCCCACCCACCAAAAATTAGCTCATTCGGATAAAAACTAAGGGTACCTCCCATACAAAGTGACCCATCAGGAATTACGTACGAGTAGGTACTACTCATTTTATAAACTGTAGAACAAAGTTGTCTTGGGTCACTTTGTATGAGAGGTACCGTTAGTTTTCATGCGAATGAGCTGATTTTTGGTGGGTGGGGTGACTATGACCTCCAATCGCAGCAAACCAAAATTTACCACTCTGCTCCAATTTTTGGGGGAGTTATGGACATACCGTTTTGAAAAATTTAAATGGGGGGATAATGGGGGTCCTTGACCGGAGCGACTCAATGTTTACCTTAAAATGATCTTGAACTTATTATGAGTACTTATACAAAATTTAACGGCTGAACTAACATTTTTTCAAAAGTTATGGAGCTTTTAAAAAAGGTCTAAAATGAAAATATTCTAATTTATGTTTTATTCTAACGCCGAAATATTCAATTAAACTCTAATGTGTTATATATCATTGCAAAGATAATTTTATGTAGTTTTTTTCGTCCTCAGACCATTTTTCTGTATCTCTTACCGTTTTTGAAATAATCGCAAAAAACCGAAAAAATGCCCCCCTTTCCCCCCTTTTTTAAAGGTTGCGGCACTTTTTTTAGGGTGCAAAGTTCATATTCGGAATCAGCGCCCCATAATACATAAAGAAACAGTGAGAAAAAAACTTCTGTATTTTTTTCACGGAATGGTACTAAATCGACACGATATTACTGAACTATAATAGATATGCAACGAATTGTGACACGTCAGCTAATGAAAACCAAAACTATTTAATCTATTTAACAAGAACACCAGAATAAATGTTAAAAAAAAGATGAATTGGGCTGAGTCAGTTTTCGCAGAAAAGAAAAACTAGGCCATTTCCAAGCCAGTCCCGAAATCAAGATGGCTGACCACGCCGCTATATTTGCTGCCTAGCCACTACACTGCACTGAAACAATGGAATGGAATGGAGCATAAGCACAGGATATGATTTTTGACATGAGAAATTAAATCTTGACATTTATACAAACATTTTATGCATTAAAAGTGACATTTATGACATAAAAATGTAATAATATTCACTTCAACCGCGCGGTGAATCGGATAAAGTCGTTCTGGCTACTTAATTTGCAATAGGCAGATCACGTAATCCACAGCTTAATTAAGACCCGAATACGCAATTTTCCTCAGATTACGTGATTCGGTGTAAGTTTGAAAACCCTCTAAGGCTTCATGCACACGGCGCGAAAACGGCTCGCAAGCTCGACACATCGAAATGCATTGGCTCTTATGGGAAGCTCATGACGAGCGACAGCAAGCGAGAGCCATGCACAGTCAAAACACGGCTCGCGAGCCGTGAATTTGCGGATTGTGGTGCACGATATGTGAAAACACGTCTCGCTAGTTGTGATTTGACAGCGGCACGGCTCTCGCTGTCATGAGCTTCCCATAAGAGCCAATGCATTTCGATGTGGCGAGCTTGCGAGCCGTTTTCGCGTCGTGTGCATGAAGCCTTAGGGTACAGGACAGCACAGCTTTCATACCATTTGAAAATTTTAAACGACTTAAACTTCAATATCTCCAAAGCTACACTAGCTAGAATAGCGAAATAAGATGTCAACAAATTTACCTAAATAATAAAATTAACCACACTAAAATCGAATAAAAGGTTTGGTTTTTACAGAGAATCAAAGTTAAATTTTTGTGATTTGACCAAAAAAAAAATATTTTTTTCCATTACAATTTTCTTCAACTTCTGCCAAAGTGAGGTGCTTGTACGATTCTATTAGAACTTGCCGCATAGTCTCACAATCATATCTTTCCTACATCATTTTATTCTAGCTCCATTATTTCTAACAGTTTTAATGCCTTAAGTGCAGCCTCACGCCCGTGAGGTCCTGTGTTCAAATCCCAGTTCTTACATTTTTTTCTTTTTTTTTCTGTTTATTAATTTATTAGTTTAGTTCTCGAATTAAAATGAATTGTGTTTGCGAACAATTTTACAAAGTCCAAATTGACGGTCTATCGCAGCTCGTTTCGTCGTTGCAGAGCCAACTTAGCAAGCTGAGATCCCTTATGAAATCTGTAAATTGTTGTGAAAACAAATCCAAAGCATTGCGAGATAAAAACGTAAATTTAAAAAATAAGAAGAGTAATATAGGGAAAGACACTAAGAAAAAAACTAAAAATATTGTTTCAATATCTTCTGAGCAATCTTTCGTTAGCCATGAAGCGGGAACTTCCACTGTTATTTCAGATTCATCTTCTACAATTCCTTCCAACGTTGACAAAAATCAATCTCCGATTGATAAATTTGTCACAGTTCGTAAGAAAGGGAAAAATATTAAAAAACCTTCTTCTGTTGGTGATGTTATTCCCAAAAAGAGTGATAATAATTATAGGCGACACAAAAGAATCTTCGGTATCGATCAAGCTAATGATTCTCTTCGAAGTGTCCCCAGTTTCAAGGTATTCCATGTTTCTAAGCTACATGCTTCGGTAAAAGCAGAAGATTTAAAGGAATATGTAATGAAAAAACCTAATTCAACAGATGACAGTTTTCTTTCGGTTTATCCTCTGATAAAAAAAGATTGTGATATATCCAAATTAGTTTCAATCAGTTTTGGTTTGAAACTTCCTCATGAATATTCGAAGCAAGTGTTTTGTGCCAACTTCTGGCCCAAGGGCGTCAACATATCACCATTTAATTTTTCAAAAAACGACAAACGCCAAAACAGTGTCCAGCAGAACACATAATTTCCAAATCATTTTTCTCGGTCTATTATCAAAATGTTGGTGGTCTTCGTTCAAGAACAAATGACTTTTACCTTGCAGCTTCACAAAAAGATTATGATGCCATTTGCTTAACCGAGACTTGGCTTCACACATACATTTCAAATGAAGAACTTTTCATAAGAGACTATGATGTCTATCGTCGCGACCGTTATGAGGCTTCGACTAAGAGAGGAGGTGGTGTTTTGGTGGCTATCAAAACAACATTCCCATCTCATGAAGTTGAGCTTTTTCATAAGGACGTGGAACAGATATGTGTTTCGATCAATGTTTCTCGCAGCGAAAAAGTATATATTTTTAATAACTGTTTACCACCTTTGAGTTCAGTTGATGTTTATAACAAACATGTAGATAATATTTCTAAGCTATTTGCGTCTTTTGAGGAAAAAGACAAATTGATTGTTGTTGGGGATTTCAATCTTGGTAATATAAGTTGGTACTGGAACGACGATGAGACGACGACGAAGTTATTCCTACTAGAAATTTTCAAAAAGCCCAATTTGAAAAACTAAATTCAACATTTTTTAATATGGATTGGGCTCCAGTTATATCGAATAGTAATCTTATTGAAAGTTACGCAATTTTTAAATCAATTTTATTGAAATCTATTCGCAAGTACGTTCCTTTAAAAAAGAACAAAATAAAAGCAAAAAATCCTTGGGCTACCAAAGAATTGCTCAAACTTAAGAGAGCAAAAAATAGGGCCCATAAATTATACAAGAAGTCATCCTCTCTTGCCAATAAAGAAAATTTCTTTAGATTGAGAAGAGAGTATGAACTAATGAATAAAAATCTTTACAAACAGTATATTGCGAGAGCTGAAAATAATATAAAGAATGACAGTAAGACATTTTGGAATTTTATAAACAGCAAGCGTAAGAATACGGGAATCCCAAAAAATTTAGAATTCAATGGCAATTTTTACAAAGATGTTCAATCGGCTTGTGACGGATTTGCTAGATTTTTCAGTTCAGTGCCAGACTCCGTTCCATCAGAAATGAATGCTAACATCAATGGAAGCCAGAGTGCATTGGATAGCTCAGGAGGACCTTACGAGTGCTCTTGAGATTTCTGAGGATGACCTATTGAATTCTATGCGTGACCTTGATGTTAGTATTCAGGCCGGACCTGATGGCATCCCTAATATATTTTTGAAGAATTGCATGCAATCGTTATGTCGTCCTTTTGCCTTTATTTTTAATTTGTCCTTGTCTTCAGGTGTTTTTCTTGATGAATGGAAAGTTTCATACATAACGCCTGTTCACAAAAAGGGTCCGAAGCATCTTATTGATAACTATAGACCCATAGCTAAATTATCTGCAATACCGAAGTTGTTTGAAATGCTTATTAAAAATAAAATAGATGTTTTAATTAGCCGTTTGATATCGCCATGTCAACATGGATTCCTGAAAGGAAAATCAACTTCAACAAATTTGGTATCATTTACTAAATTTGTTGCTGATAGTATTGAGCAGGGAATGCAGGTTGATGTGGTATATACCGATTTTTCGAAGGCTTTCGATAGAATAGATCATAATATATTACTCAAGAAACTAGAAAATTTAGGTATACAGTCCGTTTTTCTTAGCTGGGTGAAATCCTATCTAACAGATAGGACTCAGTTGGTTAAGTTAAATGGCTGTACATCCCGCTCTGTTATAAAGTGTTCTTCAGGCGTTCCGCAAGGAAGCCATTAAGGACCACTTTTCTTTTTAGTTTTCGTAAACGATATCATCCAAAGTTATAAATTCGTGCGCGTATGGCAGTATGCCGCTGATATGAAAATCGCTATGAAAATACGCAACATTGAAGGCTGCCTTAAGTTGCAATCCGATTTAGAAAAGCTGCAGTTTTGGTGCCGCGCTAATAATTTAAATTTAAATGTTAGTAAATGTAAAGTACTTAGCATATGTAAATTGAAAACTCAGATCTTCTTTGAGTACTCCTTAACAGGTAGTGTTCTTGCAAAGGTTGCCGAAATATCAGATCTTGGTGTAATTTTCGACCATGAGCTTTCATTTCGACAACACATTGATTACATTATTTCAAAAGCGAATAGTATGTGAGGATTTGTTAAACGTAACGCGCGCGAATTTAATGATCCCTTATACAGAATTCAACACAATTTTACACGGTTTTCCATTTATCAAATTGGCTGGCGTTTCAAGCCAGATTATAAAACTCGCTGTTCCTTACTGGGTTTACAAGCCTTAGATTATAGAAGAACATTTTTAAACGCTATGTTTATAAGAGACCTGTTTTGCTCTCATATTGTTTGTGAAGATATATTAAATAACTTTCAAGTCAGAAATATTCCTCACAATTTACGGCGGAACAACCTTCTTGTTCAGCCCTATCATAGAGTAAACTATGGGCTTAATGAACCAATTACAAGGTCAATTATTCTTTATAATAGTTTGAAGGACTTAGTTAATTTTAATTGTATTAATAAACTAATGTTTAAAAGAAGTTATTTTGATAAATTTCCTTATTAACCTTCAAGCGGGCGCGCATCATTTTGTGACATAACCGGGCACGCAGAAATTGCAGAGCTTTAGGGGCACGTTTTATTCTCTTTAACACGTAAGATTTGCAATTTTACAAATCTTAAGACCCTAATTTTTATATGTCGTTCGATAGCTAACATAATGAGGCACCTTCTGTCAATGTTGCACATTTGTCAGTTCAAAATACCGTTACGATCTTACAATTTAAATTTTCAATGAAAACACTATTTTCGAATTTCTTTAAAGTTTGAATGGTAGTATCTGGGAAGCTTTTTTCAATTATTTAATTAAGAAAAAGTTTTTATATGTAGAGTTTTGTACAGTTTCAGAAAGTGAAGTCAAATCTCGGATTAAATATTTGGGAGTGTGGCAAATAGTGATTTTGATCGGCAAGTCGAGCTTTTTGACACTATTTACAAAACACGCTAACATTTTACAACGGTTAAAGATAGAGGGGTCATGTAGAACACTATTTCTACCCAAATGAGCTATACTATCATCCACTATTGTATGTACCATGAGTCATGGGACACCCTGTATAGAAAATAGAAAATTTGACACGACATAAATTAACCTTACGCCTGCCGTCCATTACCTGCTTCGAGCGGCGCGGCGCTCCCGCGTTTAAAGCTTTTCCGAATTTTAATGGCGTAACCAAGCAAAATATGGCGTAACTATGCAAAATAAACAAAAATTCCATTCAATACAATGGAAAAGCTTTCTGAATATTGTGTGTGCTTATACCTTTTACTAGTAAAAGCTTTTTTTCGCACATTTTGTGAAAGCTTTGCCGCTGGAGCGCCGCGCCGCTCAAGTTTACGCTTGCAGTGGAAGAGAGCCCATACTCGATAACGGAGTCATGGGGCTGCCATTAAAACAAGATAATGTTAAGCAACTAACATTACCCTTGTGTTCCAGAAACTCAATGTGAAATGCAATTGACTGATCACCGATGATTTTAGAAGCTTTGCGTTAAACTTTACCAAGCACAGATAACGCAGTACGGCCTGCGCTTGCCGAAATATGTAAATTATATTCCCTTTGTGCGATGATATCAAAATCATCCGTTGTGAAAGCTCAGTTGTTCACAATCGGGCCAAGATACTTGAACTTGGGACAAGACTTAACCCGTTGCGTCACAGGCTATAAAAATCAGTTGTGATCACAGGTACGTCTGACAGACGTATATGAGGGAAATTATATTATTTTGTTACTTTTTTTTGCTTTATTCAATATTTTGGTTTAACAAATGATTAACCATGGTCTTTTCATTATTTCAGCATAGTAAAATGCAATAAGAAAGACGTAGTTATAATATCAAAAATCAGTTTTTAATTTATAATTAGTTAAATACATATTATGCCTTTTCGGCTATTTTTTAAATAATCTTCACAAGAACAAGAACTATTGCTACGTATAAATATTTCAGAAATTGTTCCGTAAAGAAAAAGTAAAGTTTTAAACACAAACAAATTTTTTTTTTTAATATTATAATTTTTATGCGCGCTTTTTCGGATTTAAAAAAAAATTGTTTTATTAATACTTCGCTTTGAAATCTATACCTTAGCTCAATAACTTTGAAATACAAAAATACTTAAGCATCTGTTTTAAAAAAATAAATTTTTACGCAGTAATAATTATATCACAAGGAGTAAAAGTCGTTCACCAGTTGAATTCCTGGTTTTGTTGTTTTATACAGTTACAACAACAATTTCCAGAAAATCAGCTTCCGAAAATCGCATTATCTTTAGTGCTTTTTAATATTTGTTACAATAAGTAAACAGAATCAACAACGAGACCGAGTTCTAATCGTGCGAATAGCACGATGAGTATATACCCTATACCCAAGTACAGACCTAGAAGACACGCAAAACCCAAAATATTCAATTTCATATTTTTTGTAGGGGGGGGAGGGGTAGATTGGTCGAACCTGGCACATTTTTATTATCTTATCAAGGCATCCAACGGCTACCATTTGATACTAATTTGAAGTTTTTCGCGGCATTCTATGAAAAGATATGGCGGAATATTGCTTTATAGGGGATGTAGGGGTAGGGGTAGTCAGACCTTCTCCACTTTCCACCAACTTCAAGCATATGTCACAAACAGGCATTGATGAAAATTTCAGGTCGCAAGCGATATTCTGTCGAAAAATATGACCGAATTAAACTATCGCGGAGGGGTTATTTGTATGGGAGGTAGGGGAACCCTTGGTCCGATTTGGCCCATTTTCAATACCATCCAAGCTTTTATCAAAACAATCATCTGACCATTTCAAAACGCTAGCTTCATTATTTCGAGAGTTATCGTGCGAACTGACAGACACACGGACGGACAGACAGACAGACAGACAGACGGACATGGCTTATTCGAATCGGGGACCAACCCTGATCATTTATATATATACTTTGCCATACCTCCGGTGGTTCCTTTGAGGTGTTACATAAATCGTCGTAACAAAAACAATATACCCTATACCATCTCATAGGTATAGGGTATAAAAAATGCTACTCTGAGTAAGAAGAATCTTAGAGGAGCAGAAAAAAAAGTAGTGCGGATCACAGGCTACGTCTGATGGACGTATATGGTTTGCGAAACACAGTTACTCACGCCAGGGAGTAATGCTGATCGAAAAATATTGTTTACCTCATTATCAGTAACAAATTGATGAACGAATAGAAGAAAACTAGACAGTCAGGGTGGGTAAGGCTTTTGAGTTATAACGTTTTATATGCCGACTATACGTCCACTGGACGTACCTGTGACGCAACGGGTTAAGCTGCTCTCCTTTGACGTACATATCTTGTATCAGCGCATCTGGGTCTGAGAACGGGCAGCATAAGAATTCAGTTTTTGTTAAGGCGGCCCAAGACCGACCGGAGTGTGCCAAACACCGCACAAAAGATTGATACGAAAAGGTATCATTCTTGGAACCGGTCTTTTGTGCGGTGTGTGCCACACTCCGGTCGGTCTGGGGCCGCCTTTATACTAACCCTCAGTCCATGCTGCTCCAGAATGTCACACCATTTTGTAAGTGCAGCTTGCAAGGCATCGATGTTTGGGCTACTGAGGACTATATCATCGGCAAAAAGAAGATATATTTCTAGGTCGTCGGAGATAAGTGTTGATAAGTTGAAGTGAATTGGAGCTGAAATTAACCCTTGTTTTCCACACTTAACGTATCAAAACTGTTATAATAGATCTAGAATAAAATTATGTAAGGACGATATCATTCCAAGACTATGCGCCAATTTCCTTGGCGGAAGTTGGAGAAAATTGAGAAGGAAAAATAGATTCTTTTTGGGTCAAATCACAAAAAAAATTTACTTTGAAGCTCTGTAAAAACCAAACCATTTATCCGATTTTAATGTGGTTAGTTTTATTATTTAGGTAAATTTGTTGGCTCTAATAATCATCTTGTTTCGCTATTCTAGCTAGTCTATAGCTTTGGAGATAATGAGGATTAGGTCGTACAAGAAAATTATGTTTTCAAAAATCTTCAAATGCCTGTGGCAGCTATAGGGTTAGGAATTGGGGGTATGTTCAATACATTTTTTTTGCTGTAACATAAGGAATCACAGTCCGGTATACGTTTATGCGGCAGTTTCCGGACACCCTGTATACATATATGTATATAAGTATGTATATGTATATAAGATTGCGACAAGTTTTTCTATAGGGAAATCTTGATTTTTCCGAAAATGTCTGTTAACATGTTCATCCTCTCAGCTCTTCATTATTATTTAGGAAATTACCATTTGGGCCATCAAAATGATTCCATTGATAGCTACTCCACCAATCTTTCCGCTGTCCATTCCAATTATACGTGAAGCATAGGATAGTAGATTTGAATATTTCGATGTTTCTATTAAGCTTTCATTGTCGCTCCAGCGAACATTGTTTTTATTTAACTGGAACGCTGTGGTAACTAGATTAGTAATGTCATTAGTTGAAATTTTATCTGAAAAAGAAAAGATAACCTTATATGAGCCAGGCAGTTCACAGCCAAGAGGAAAGAAGGAAGGACAGAAGAAAATATAACCACGGAGTAATAAAAAGGCTTATTTGAGTCAGTCGCCATTGGTATATATATTTTGCGAGTGTGACTGAAATAGAAAATGATAGTGAAATCGATTTTAAATCACCAATACAATGTCGCATTTCACTATGAACGATTAATGAAGCACAAAACTGGAGCGCATTCCATTTATACGACCTGAGTAAAAATAGTTACTCATATTCACTTTTTACGACTACGAGTGAATTATGGAACGCACTTCTGATGTCTTAATGGGTGGGGTTACGAAACGGATCAGTTGCGTATTTTATGCAATCATGTTTGCCATTCTGATTCCCTAACTGTCATATTGCGGATCAGAAATAATCTCCGCTTCTTTTCCCTTGTCTGCTTTTGTGGAATATGTTAACGAAAACCACCGGATATTATTTCTGATCCGCAAAATTGCAGTTAGGGGATCTGAATGGCAAACATGTTTTCGGAACATACGGAATTGTGTGGTTTCGTAAACCCACCCATTGATTCTGTACTAAATCTTATATTCAATGTGAAGGTAAATATGTATTTGCATTGATACTATATTATGTGAATTTTCTTGAAAAAAAAAACAACAAAAATGTCTACTTTTATTTATTTTGATCACTTTATTTATACATATGTTAGAAAATGCTAAATTTAAAATGTTATTTTAATTGTAGTTTTGTTCCTTCTATTGTGTAATTTGCACATCCCCAGGCATTTTCCAAGTGCGGCATACGTCCACACCCAATTTCCAAATCAAAACTGATCCTGACAGCAAAATGGAAATATGCTCAACGGAACGATCCGTTGCGCAATTTTGAATTGATTCCGTATTTAATATTCTCGTCATAATCATTATTCATAATAGGCGTTATTAAGATCTAAATGTATGTATTTCGATCAACGGAGTAACACAACATGGTGGGGAGAGCCTTGTTAAGGATATACACACACTTATCGTTAAAATATGGAACGATGAAATAGTCCCGGAAGATTGGCGCAAAAGTGTAATTTGCCCAATCCACAAAAAAAGGGGATAAGTTAAAATGTGAGAACTACAGAGGCTTCCCATTAGTTTGTACGACTTATAAGATTTTATCTAAGACTCTAGAAAATAGAATTAATCCGTACGCAGAAGAAATCATTGGCGAGTACCAAGGCGGCGACAGATCAGCTTTTTACAGTGAAGCTTTTACTCCAGAAGTGCTGGGAATATAAAATCGACGTACACCAAATATTTGTCGACTTCAAGCAGGCATACGACAGTATCGATCGAAGCGTACTGTACAACATTTTGCTGCATTTTGGAATACCGGCTATGCTAGTGCGACTCATAAGGATGACGATGACTAATACCGTCTCGCAGGTCAGAGTTCAGAACAGACTCACTGACCTATTTGAAACTCGTACTGGACTCAAGCAAGGCGACGGGCTGGCGCCGGCACTCTTCAAACTGGCTCTGTAGCATGTAATTCGAGCCATGAATTTGGACAGCAGTGGAACGCTACTCATTAAGTCGACTCAACTAGTAGCGTACGCCGACGACATCAACATCATGTCTCGAAGATTGGGTGATGCAGAAAGCCTTCTGCATAATCTCAATAACGCCGCCAAAGAAGTTGGGCTACATATCAACGAATCTAAAACCAAAGTCATGATGCAATCAAAAACAGGAACGCCAGTAAATTCAAGCATCACAGTGCGGGACCTCAATATAGAGTATGTAGACAACTTCACTTACCTGGGCTGCAATTTGTCAAAGGACGCTAACGAAACAGATGAGATAACGTGACGGATACAACTAGCTTATAAGTGTTATTTTGCGGTCCTCCAAATTATGAATTCGAAGCTGGTGCACAGGAACACGAAGCTCCACGTGTATAAAACCATAATCCGACCTGTGCTATGCTATGGCTGCGAGGCATGGATCCTAACTCAAAACTCTGAAACACCTGTTGGACGTGAACGAGGTGAATGGCGCATCCGGTACAACCTTGAGTTGTATCAGCTGTATGATGAGCTACAACTGTCGAAGATCGTCAAGTTGCAGCGACTGCAATGGGCGGGACATGTACAAAGGATGAACGACGATCGCATGCCCAAAAAGGTGACGAACGCGCAACGAGTGGACGGGGCCAGATTGCGTGGATGGCCGAGAGCCCGATGGGAGCATTCTGTATGTGAGGACGCCCACCAGATGCTACACAGTCGAACAATTTGGTGTACCCTGCTTGCTACGCTCGCCAACCCCCGCGGGCGAGGCTAATTTCGGGCGCGGCCGAAATTTGGATACCCTTCGCTCTCCTTGGGCTAAAACTTTTTTCGGGCGTACCTATGACTTGTATTTAATCCCCCTCCTCATTCTTTTTCTTTCGTCTTGACAATAGGTTTGGGCTTGGTTGAAATAAGTGGGCAAATAAAAATATTTACTCAGAAAATTTTATTGGGGTTGCGGGAGCATGAACTTTTTTCTTGCTTTAGTAAAGACGTATTAATTCAAGATTTTGTGAAATTGGTGCAAAAAATGGTTTCTTAGAAGAACCAAAATGGAGTTGGGTTTGTATGGTGTTACACTTTTCTGTGCGGTCCTTGATGATCCCGATTGGGAGGGGTGTGTTTCGGACCGGGGACGACACGTCGGAACTCTCCGGCTAACTGATCCCGCGGAGACGGGCGTGGGCGCCACGCGTTTCAACGAATTCCGACGAGCCAACACGAAACGGGAAGAAGTTGACCCAGGGGGATGAAGGATATCGCCCCAATCCAAAACACACTCACACGACACTGATACCGCGCCTGGACCGCACCACTAGACCACTGCACCTGTAAATTAAGGGTCTCCCACCTTGCTTCACAAACACAATCTTTTTACGGAAGAAATTATAATATTTAAAAAAAAAAAAAAAAAACGTTATAAAAAAAAGGATTGCGCAAATAATTCAACTCACGATTATACAATACAATTTCACCCGTCGTATCCCTCGTCACGGCCTGTTTCGACCATTCGTGCAGCCTGCATCGACACTTCGTGTTCCGTTTGCTCCGTATATCCTGTATACCCTTGTCAGTTGACGCCTTGCCTCGTATATCCTGTATACCCTTGTCAGTTGACGCCTTGCCTCGTATATGCTTTCTAAGTAGCTAGCCTTCCTTCTCTCCGTTCAAATCTTGATCGGCCCGTCCTGACAGCCCGCAAAATGGTCACAATCTCGCGCTTACTACCTCGTCCGCTGAAGATCTCTCCTCGCAAAAATGATTCCGACTCGCTCGGTCTGTGGGGAAGAAAGAAGAGTGACTCCACAATTTCGGACCCCTTTTATCTCCTCGGTTGGAAGCCGCCATTGCCGTGATTCGGCCATTACTTGCGGCTGAGGTGAGAACTAGGCGGTACATGGGATGCTTATCAGAACTCCCGCGCACAGAAAGTCGCCTCCATCTTTCCGTTCGGGTTCGTGTCAATACTTGGCATAAAGGGCAACATTGTACTACAGTTTAATTCATTTATAACTTTTCGTGCAGGTTGTTGTCTTTGATCAATAAATTGAGCAACAATATCAGTGCGGTGGTTGAATTGGATAAATCTGTGAGCTTTCTGTGAGTTATAATAGTACAATATTGTTGTTATGCATATACATTGAATATGAAAAGCAACAGCTCGGTGGGAACGGGTGACACTGCGCCCCCTTCTTCGAGAAAGACGCGTTGTGGCTCTAAACGCACGAAACACCGCTAATAATCCGAAAGGAAATTTCATGTGCAGTGATCTACGAAAATCTAAAACCTACAAATTCATGCTATAAATTAACTACATACTACATATTCGACCAATCCACGCTTGAAACTATATTTACCTTTCAACAATAATTATTTAATTCATTTCTTATTAATTTTATGACGTTCGAATCTTATGCTGGACGAGATTAGTACAGCCAAACCCTTCACCTAGTGCCTTAAAACCATTTTTGATTAATAAATCTAAAGACTGCTCTTCAGCAGACGATAGGTTTTGTCGAGGTCTCAGGTGTGACATTGTAGATACCTGCGCGCTGAACTTGTTCCATTTCCAGCCAAACTTTGTTAAGTCTAATACAATTTCAAATTTTTGAATGAAGTCCACCCCAAGTATGAGTGCATCATCTGCTATACCTTCTACCACCAATAATTGAATATCTTTGCTTTCCCTCTCCAGAGAAATTGTTGTTTCCAAAATTCCTATTATTTCAACATTATTTCCGTTAATAAGGCGAATATTTGGGTCGGCTGTGTCTCCTAGACATGCTCCGCTATTCTTCAACATCTCCCACCCATTTTTCCCAATAACGGTGCACGTAGCCCCCGAGTCCACCAAACCTTGAAAGGTAATGCCCATTATATCCACCATAAGGTGTGGGCGGTTATCACCTTCTTTGGCAACTAATGGGTGACTAATGTCCGTTTGGGCTTTTGACATGGTGCTCACCTGCCCTCCTAGTGAGCACCCGCTACGTTTCCCGACACCATTTTACTTTCCTTGGGGTCGTTGTACCCATTTGTGCAAGTGGGGCAAGACGACCTTGTGGTACCCGTTTTACCACACCCAAAGCAACGTATTGAGCTAGGACCATTTTTCGAGAAGTGACCGTCTTTTTTGCAATTATAGCACCGCGTTTTTGCCACTTGTCCGGACGAGTCAGTATGCGGTGTTGACCTGTGGTCTGAATATGAATTCCGTGTGTTCGCCGTTGAAAGTGTGCTACGTGATTTGTTTTTTATATTAGACTTATAAGCCAAGTCCGGCTCCAATGTTTTTGCCTCGGTGGGTGGTTTGAAAGACTCAACGGAAAGCTTAGTCGCTTCCAATTTTCTGCCATAAGCTATGAGCTCATCCAGCGAATTTGTTGGAAACAAGGACAATTGTACCTGATAGAAAGGGGCCATGTTTCGTCTTAAAATTTTTAATTTTTCGACTTCAGAGCAGGGAGTTGACAATCTTCGGAAAAGGCTTTCCATTGTAGCAATAAAAATGCTAAGTGTCTCTTCATAACCTTGAGTCCTTGTTCGTATTTCATCCCACAATCTTGAATCGTAATCAGCAGGCAAAAATTCGTCTTTTAATTCCTTGATAAGTGAATCCCAATTATTAATTACTGGTCGCTTCCCACGAAACCAAATAAGCGCCTTCCCCTCGAATAGTTCGGCAGCAGCTCTGAAAACTTGATTCTTGTCTAAGCCTCGTGCAACCCGGATCTCTTCTACCCTTTCTAGAAACCCACTTAAAGAGTATTGCCCTTCCCCACTGAATTTGAGATTCCATTTAGCTAGATCGACTCTTTGTCCCCATTCCTGATTAAATTGCGGAATTTGTTTAGAACATGATGGAGTACACGTCTCAACATCTTCACTGTCTTTGTATTCTCCCTCTGCCTTCTCTGAAAGAATTCCTAAAGCCAAAATTAATCTCGATCTTAATTCTTTGAATTTTGTCTCCTCTTCACCCTCCGGCTCCATTCTGTTCAGGCGACGAAACCCATAATTAACTTTTGTCATAATTCGAAGGTACATATTTGATTGGTTATCACCGACAAAACTGCCAATTAGCTCCAATATTTCGGTCAGTGCTATACGCAAGGTTTTTCGCATGTTATCCACCGTATCTGTAGGAATGCCTCTTATATCAAGCTCATAGCACAATTCATCCCTGCTCATTCGTGACACAAACATTCGTTTCATTTTGAGCACAGTTAATATTTACGATTATCGCGAATCAAAAGTAATGGATAATAATCCTTAAAGAAAAACCAAGACGAAATGAACGACGGCGAAGAGATTATGTGAACAAAATAACCCTTGAAATATATTGAAAAAGAGCTGAAACCGAAAAATATTGCAAAAATTGTAAAGATATGAATTAAATTTATCACAATTCCAAAATTACGCACAGTAATTCACTAATTACAGGACAAATGAAACAGGGATAATGCAAACTTTACACGTGGCTACTTATTACCGCTACTAATTACCGCTATCTACAATGGTACCACAATTTTTCAACCAAATCCCGCACAGAAAAGTCGAAAATCAATAAACCAGCACGTTGGGCGCCACTGTTACACTTTTCTCTGCGGTCCTTGATGATCCCGATTGGGAGGGGTGTGTTTCGGACCGGGGACGACACGTCGGAACTCTCCGGCTAACTGATCCCGCGGAGACGGGCGTGGGCGCCACGCGTTTCAACGAATTCCGACGAGCCAACACGAAACGGGAAGAAGTTGACCCAGGGGGATGAAGGATATCGCCCCAATCCAAAACACACTCACACGACACTGATACCGCGCCTGGACCGCACCACTAGACCACTGCACCTGTAAATTAAGGGTCTCCCACCTTGCTTCACAAACACAATCTTTTTACGGAGGAAATTATTATATTCTTTTCAAAAAAAAAAAACGTTATAAAAAAAGGACTGCGCAAATAATTCAACTCACGATTATACAATACAATTTCACCCGTCGTATCCCTCGTCACGGCCTGTTTCGACCATTCGTGCAGCCTGCATCGACACTTCGTGTTCCGTTTGCTCCGTATATCCTGTATACCCTTGTCAGTTGACGCCTTGCCTCGTATATCCTGTATACCCTTGTCAGTTGACGCCTTGCCTCGTATATGCTTTCTAAGTAGCTAGCCTTCCTTCTCTCCGTTCAAATCTTGATCGGCCCGTCCTGACAGCCCGCAAAATGGTCACAATCTCGCGCTTACTACCTCGTCCGCTGAAGATCTCTCCTCGCAAAAATGATTCCGACTCGCTCGGTCTGTGGGGAAGAAAGAAGAGTGACTCCACAATTTCGGACCCCTTTTATCTCCTCGGTTGGAAGCCGCCATTGCCGTGATTCGGCCATTACTTGCGGCTGAGGTGAGAACTAGGCGGTACATGGGATGCTTATCAGAACTCCCGCGCACAGAAAGTCGCCTCCATCTTTCCGTTCGGGTTCGTGTCAATACTTGGCATAAAGGGCAACATTGTACTATAGTTGAATTCATTTATAACTTTTCGTGCAGGTTGTTGTCTTTGATCAATAAATTGAGCAACAATATCAGTGCGGTGGTTGAATTGGATAAATCTGTGAGCTTTCTGTGAGTTATAATAGTACAATATTGTTGTTATGCATATACATTGAATATGAAAAGCAATAGCTCGGTGGGAACGGGTGACAATGGCCATCCCATGACCCATGGTCAGATTTGATCAATTTTTGGATATGTTTTGTGTCATCAAGAGAAACACATTTGTGTGAAATTTGGTTGAAATTAGTGCACAAATAAAAAAAAATTTCTTAGAAGAACCTAATTTGGGGGGTTAGGTTTGTATGGCAGCTCCATGACCCCATTATCCGATTTGATCCATTCTTAGATATGTTTTGTGTCAACAAGAGAAACTCATTTGTGTGAAAGTTGGTTGAAATTGGTGCACAAATAAAAAAGTTTTTCTTAGAAGAACCTAATTTGCGGGATTAGGTCTGTATGGCAGCCCCATGACCCCATTATCCGATTTGATCCATTCTTAGATATGTTTTATTTTATCAAGAGAAACACATTTGTTTGAAATTTGGTTAAAATGGGTGCATAAATAAAAAAGTTTTTCTTATAGAGCCTAATTTGGGAGTTAGGTTTGTATGGCAGCCTCATTACCTCATTATCCGATTTGATCCATTCTTAGATATGTTTTGTGTCATCAAGAGAAACACATTTCTGTGAAATTTGGATGACATTGCTGCACAAATGAAAAAGTTTTTCCTAGAAGAACTTAAATTGGGGGGCTAGGTTTGTATGGCAGCCCCATGATGCAGTGATCCAATTTCGGTTATTCAAACATACGAACAGCCTGCAACAATAATAAGCACATATGCAAAATTTCAGCTCCGTAGCTTTTATAGTGGCCGAGAAAAACGCGCTGCAACAGACCGACAGACGGACATCGTCCAATCTACTCATCTCGTCATGCAGATCATATATGGATACTTTTTACATGGTCGGAGATGCTTCCTTCAATGCGTTACAAACTTCATGACAAAGTTAATATACCCTTTCACTCTATGAGCGAAGGGTATAACAAATTATATAAATCTATCTAATTTTTGTAAAGAAATGTATAGCATTGCTATATTGAAATGGGAATAATAAAAATAAGAATAGAATGTACACCACACATAGTGTCAGTTATTTCGACACAATAACCAGTAGATTTAATAAGAAAATAAGGTAAAATCAATAGATAATTTCAAAAAGACACCGTTTTCAACACCCGAAACTGTACTGTCTTTCTCTGTACCGTAACTCCTTGTGGGGCATGGTGCATTCACTCAGTCGTTTATAGGCAATTTCGAGTCAACGTTACATCATTTCGGAGTGTATATAATGTTGCTAGCACTATATATTTCCTATCCACACATTTACGGAAATTTTAGACCACGCCGAAATTCGATGTCCGGACATCTAGATTACTAGCATCGCGACTCAAACAAGTGAGCCACAGAGGAACTGTACTGTACGAAACATTAACTTGTCCGTGTTCCATATCGTAAACGATACACTTCAGGGATGAAATTTACCTTAATTTTGGGTAGAAATTAAATTTTTAACTAAGATCTGTATCGAATTGATTCGCTTACATAGATAAAACAGCTTTCAGCGGAAACTCGATTTGATATTTGACTTTGCGACCGCGTAAAAATGATAAGCACATAATTATTAGATATCCTGATTTCTATGCACTTATAGGATTGATACAAAATTTGGGGTACCCTTCGTGGTTAGAACAAATGGTTTTATAGAAAAAATATTCAAATTTGAGTAGAACCATCATTTATCAAAAAGATAGATAAAAGTGATCCACTTTTTGTGTAAATATGTTTTACTCCCGTTGAATTAATAAAGCGAATTCAAAATTTCGTATGCATGCTTGCTATAAACTATGTTGAGTTCAAATTATCAAAAAAATTACACCAGTTTTTCAACTGTGTAGGCTTTCGAAACTGGAGGACAAGGTCGCGTGACCACGACAATTGAAGGCCTTCAATCCAGGCGGCCAAGGCCCGACCGACGTCGGGTATCGTGCCATAAAGAAGAAGAAGAAAGAGTAAGACAGAACTATAATTACTCACATCAGTTTTATACTAATTATGCATTGATGTATTTGTATTTCTCGTTAATAGGTATTGATGGCAGGCACATTTCTATTGCGGAATCAATTCAATCAGTACCATATGCCATCTGGGTAACGTCGGAATTAGAAAATGATGACGTCATTGCGACACTGACCCACTGACAGCCATTTAGTTGGCCGTCCAGTTTTTATATTCAATATGGCAACTGAATAATCTGACAAATTCGACAATTTTGCAACTTCTGAGTTTTGATATCCGGTGTTTTGGTCTTCTTTGTAGGTTTCATATCAATGGACTTCAAATCAATGAACTTACGGGTTACATGTTGCTTGAACGTAAATCGGATTTCAATATCTCTTGCAATTTCCAAAGAGCTTTGCATCGACTGTCGTGAAACGTCGCAGTATACGATAAGCCAATTCCTCCTGGCTTCTCTCTACAATTTCTTGTAGATTTACAGTCGAAGGAGACCTTAAGTTTTCATGGACTTTAAATATAATATTTCAAGGTAGGTGGGTAGTTACCTTGACTTCAAGTAAGGTTGACAATAGAAAATTTCAAGGTCTCCTTGAGTTTCTCCTTAAATCAAGGATGCATTGACTCGTGAATATACAGTGACTTCTATGAGAAAGTATGGAAAATGACATTTAAGTTTTATAATTTCGGCATCCTTAACTCAAGGCCTCCTTGAGTTAAGGTATGTTTAGCCCTATTCGACCCACTGGATCATTTCCAGATTTATTGGAAATCCCATACAAAATGATAATCCTGGAAGTTGATCCAGGGTATGACTTGGATCATCTGCCAAACTAATCCCCTAGATGTCTCCGCGAACAATTTCCCTAAAATTTCCCGTATGACATTTTGTTATTCAGTATTTTTTTTTGGTTTGTAAACTTTATTCAGAGTTAATCATTTTAATATTTTTTGCTAGTTATCCTTTCAATTGTATCTTGCACGGTGCATAATTACAAATGCAATTTATAATTTAGAATATCGCGTTGGGGCCAGATGACAGGATAGTCAGCTGTTACCGATTTGGGAAATTTTGATCCGATTTCATTCGACTTGGACAGGATCAATGATCTAGTCAGTCGAATAGGGCTTTTATAAATACGTCCCGTTTCACGACTTGACAGTATAGTAAAGTTCGTCGTATTTATTTAATTTGTTGCAACAAGAAGTAGAATCTATCTTAAAGAAACCTATGTCAATAATTTATGTTCGTCAAAAAGTCAAAAATTACACTGACCAGACTTCACAGATTTTGAAAATTTTTTTGAAGATTTTAGCCAAAATTTTGTAAAATCTCAAGATTTTGCAAAATCTTCAGAAGTCTGTAGAGAGTTTAATACATTACCAGCCCAAACGGTATGCCAAACATTTCGTCAAATATCAAAAAAAAATCAACGACAAGTTTGAATGTTACGGTAACGAAACAAGCACCTAAATGGAACGATTCCGTACCAATGGCAGACAGCGCTTTCTAGGAACGGGGAGCCCATGGCGGTAACAAAATATCTCAAAACCGAGATTAGCGACCATAATTCGCACACTATTTTTACGAGTGGTAAAGATGAGGGTAACAAGGAGTTTGGAGTAGCTTTCATTGTGAGTAAGCAGCTCAAGGATCACGTTATCGGCTTCAAACCCATAAACGAGCGACTATGTGCGATCCGTATCAAGACCCGTTTCGCTAATCTCTGGCTCATCAATGCGCATGACCCTACAGAAGTAAAAGAAGATGCGATTAAGGACGAGTTCTACAACCACCTAGAAACCCTCTTTGACTCACTTTTATCAAACAACATCAAGCTGCTGCTGGGAGACTTTAACTCCAAAGCAGAGCTGTTCATTTTCATGTAAAAAACATTTTTTACATTTTTACTGTAAAAAAATAGGTAAAATATGTAAAAAATGTAAAAAGCACGTAAAAAATGTAAAAAAAAATGTAAAAGTACTATTTTTCGTCTTCCAACTGCTACTACGTGGTACAGTTTCGTTTGTATTATTGTGCGTAAAGCTGCCGTTTGCGTTTGTGATAAATATTCCGTAAAAATGAACTCAGGAAAACCGTCGCGTCCGCCACCAAATTCAAGATTATTGTACCCTTCGCTTATAGAGTGAAAGGGTATAATAACTTTGTGATGGAGTTTGTAATGCATTGGAGGAAGCATCTCTGACCATATAAAAAGTATACACATATGATCAGCATGACTCTGTCCGTCTGTTGCGATGCGTTTTACTCGGCCAATTTAAAAGCTATGAAGCTGAAATTTTGCACAAATGCTTCTTTTTGCTGCAGGCGGTTTGTATGTTTGAATCGGTAAAATCGGACAATGGGGTCATGGAGCTGCCATACAAACCCAACCCCCCAAATTAGGTTCTTCTAAGAAAACTTTTTAAATTGTGCACCAATTTCAACTACATTTCACACAAATGTGTTTCTCTTGGTGACACAAAACATACGTAAGAATGGATCAAATCGGACCATGGGGCTGCCATTCAAACCCAATCCCCCAAATTAAATTGTGCACCAATTTCAACTACATTTCACACAAATGTGTTTCTTGGTGACGCAAAACATACGTAAGAATAGATCAAATCGGACCGTGGAGTCATGGGGCTGCCATACAAACCTAACCCCCCAAATTAGGTTCTTCTAAGAAAAACTTTTTATTTGTGCACCAATTTCGATGAAATGTCACACAGATATGATTTTATTAATGAAACAAAAGGTAGTAGTAGTCTGGCTGGTCTAGCGGTTAGTGCGCTTACCTTCGGTGCACAGGCTCATGAGTTCGAATCTCACCGTGTTCCATGGTGTTTTTCGAACTCACGAGCTTGTGACAGACTATGATCTCACTCAGATGTTAAACGAGTACCCATTTATGGGGATAAATAACACTGCTGAGCGTGATGCTGATCTCATTACCTCATCAAAAAGCAGAAAAGATCTTGGAAATAGGATGTCACTAACACATCCTGCGGCCTTAGTCCAATGTTGGATTGTCGCGCCTGTTATTTTAATGAAACAAAACATATGTAAGAATGGATCAATTCGGACCATGGGGTCATGGAGCTGCCATACAAACCCAACCTATCATTTTGGTTCTTTTAAGAAACATTTTATACGCCAATTTCACAAAAACCTTGAATTAAAAGGCCAAAACAAATAGAATCGTACTATGGGGCCATGCTCCCGCATCCCTCAATGAAATCTTCTGAGTAAATATTTTTATTTGCCCACTTATTCCAACCAAACCCCACCCAAATATTGTTTTGTCGACGCAACTGAACTTTTGTGAAGACGGAAGGAAACGAATGGGGGAGGGGGGATTAAATACGAGTCGTAGGTACGCCCGAAAAAAACTTTTAGCGCGAGGAGAGCGAAGGGTATCAAAATTTCGGCCGCGCCAGAAATTAGCCTCGGTCGCGTTTTTTGTTTGTTTGATAAGCCTAGTATTGACATCGAGAGTGAAACTTTTGTCTGCTGCGATTTTTCCAATGAAAATGTATTCTTACTGTCGTGGAATATGTGGGGAATGGTGGGGAATTCCATAAGCTACAATCCGAAAACAGTTGCATAATTTTTCTTGGCATTTTATGTTTTTTTCGATTCCCCGGTCATTTCATCGTGAAAAGTCAAATGACCGGGGAATCGAAAAAAAAACACATAAAATTACCGAGAAAAATTATGAAACTGTTTTCGGATTGTAGCTTATAGTATTTCCCATCGTTTGTGACATGTTCCACGATATTCATTTTTATTGATAAAATCGCAGCGGAATAAATTTCACTCTCGAGCTTAATTCAGCCCTTTAAAGTAGGTACTAACATCTTCAGTTCACGTGAAATCCATGCAAATACTGTCAAAATTTTGATGATCGTGAAATCGAATTCGCTTGGTGGTACTCACTTCACATGAAAGTCTCCACACCGGTTTTTGACATTTCGCCAGCGAAAATGATGCAGTTGCACTTTATTTCACAATGAAAAGATGTCTTCGACAATCAATGGCTATGTCCACACATGTGCGCTTTCGTCTTCCCTATCGTCTTCAAGCTCCGTATCCACTTTCAACATTGAACTTGTAATTGATTGCGTCAAGTGAACAGAAGAGATCAATGTCTCATTCTATCCAGATCTGTTAATTATTTATCGTTAAATATGTGTAGCGGCTTTGGTCAGGACGGGTAAATGATAAATTCTTTCATAATTAGTATGATTAGATGATGTGTTGTTAATATTCACCATTGGCAATTGCGTTCAAGAATGAATGCGCTTCTTCAATAGCGCAGACATCTCAAGTTTCAATTGTCAAAATGATGAAGACGAACGAAAATTGAAAGTGTCTAGACAGGCACAATTAGAACGCGAGTGAACATTTATCTTACATTGAGTGAATAAAAAGCAAGTCTCCACGGCACCGTTTTCACGGGATACATATATGCAAGTTTTTCGCTCGGTGAACTCAGTACATACCTTTACCCGCAAATTATGCCGAATTTTCGTTCAGAAACCGTTGTACAAACACTGAAGAGGCGGGAGGGTGCCGAGAACGGAGCCTGGAAAGTGCAAACGAAAACAGTGTGGAAGCTTCTAAAACCGATTTGATCCCGGTAATTTGTTGGGCTCAATGCTGTTGCTCACATTCCGTGCAGGCAGGGCGTACGCAGAAAAATATTTCGGGAGGGGTTTTAGGGAAGAGGTTGATGTTGGCCGTATAGGTTCGTCGCGAGTATATATAGCTGCTTAGTGTGACCACATCACTTAGAGACACTTTGATTCATAGCCGGATCAAAAAATCAACATGAAATTTTTTTGTGGTACTGGAATCATCTTCTGAATAGCAGAAAACATGTTAACAGTACGTTTCCTTGCTCAATGTCGGGTAGATTCATCAAATGCCAGGTGCGAAATGTTCTCACTTTTCGTCAATTGACTAATGTCATCTATTGAGTAATGTCCTCCTTTTCTATTAAGACGATCTACTTTCCAAAATGTACAAGAACACTTGTAATCACTATATGTCTATAACTTTATTTACTACGCGAGCGGCAGAAACCTGGTCAAAGGTTTTATGTTTCCCTCATTGACGCACCCATAAGCAGACCTGGAAATCTCCGGATGAATACACCGTGAATCGACCACGTACTTTTCAGAAAGAGTGGGCTTCGAATATCTTAGACTTCCGATCCTCGAGGAGATAACTGCGACTCCGAACACTATTTTGTGCAGACGACATACAGGTGCACAATCTTTTCGCACTTAACGACAATTAACCCTGCCAAGATCTTCGGCTGTAAGCATCGCTAAAAACAAAGCCAATATCCCTCATACACAGAAGCGTACCTCTCAAAGCATTATGAAAAATAGGGGCAAAATTACTTGTTATAAAAAAATTCAAAATTGTTTCACAAAAATGTTTTTTCATTGACTTGTGTAAGTTTGCCAATATTTTTTTTATTTTAATTAGTAAAACCGTAAATTTTTGTAGATAAATTATATTTATTCGATTAGGAAGAATTTATTTTGGAAGTCCCTTTTCGGATGACCTCTGAAAATTTAGAAATTCGACATTTTCCGAAAAGTGATAAAATATGGGAAAATATTTTATTTTAAAAGTGTTTCTAATATAGCTTTAGATTGAATTGTCCCTTTTCAAGTAAATACCTAGCTAAAAATGCCCATAATAATGATACTCACGTAGCACATACATACATATACCAGAAGGCGAAATTCACGTTAACATCGTCTCCATTAATTCGGTCTTACCAATAAAAATAAAAGATCTTGAAAAATTACATACTTAAATGAAAACCAACATTTTTGTGAAATCATTTGTAAAACAGGTAATTTTGCCCCAATTTTCATAACGTTTAAAGCGGTACTTGAATGAGAGATAAATTTGTAATTTCTAAATTCAAATAAATTTTCCAACATAAACTTCAAAAATCTTATGTCCCACTAAAATGTGAGTCTGAAACACTGTGGACGTAGGTTTACAGGAATGCCATCATGAATCAGAAAGAAATATTTCTGTATCTTTATGCAATATAGATCTTGCTATAATTTTGAAACATCCTGGCGAAAATTGTTCAACAATAACGTGTTATAACAATATAGAAGGAACTGTCTTTTAGAAGTTCGTTGTTATAATTTTTGTTTGAGAAAAACGCGGGGCCCCTTAAAGCGCGGGGCCCGTGGCATTTGCCACCTTCTGCCACGTGGTTAATCCGGCACTGCGACCGATCAGCTTTTTACCGTGCAGCTGTTACTCCAGAAGTGCTGGGAATATAACATCGACGTATACCAAATCTTTGTCGATTTCAAGCAGGCATACAACAGCATCGATCGTAGTGTACTGTAGAAACTTAGATAAATCATAGTAACCCATTAATGTGCTGTTAGTCCAGAGTGGACATCAGAAAATAAAAATTACACCTTTTTCAGGCTAACGCAGATAGTATTAAGGGGACTCCTTTAATAAAATCTTAAAATACCCATGGTTCCTACATGTATATTCCAGGACCAAAAATGATATTCCGTCCTGATCGGCTGAAGAAACATTAATGTGTATCATAAAAGCTAAGTATTAGAGAGTTTTACCAACGCCATCTAGATACATCAAGGCCGTAACTCAGCCGTTTCATGCCGTCATAGTTTGCCTACTAAGTTTTGGATTTACACGAACAAACAAGAACAACCAGCATATGACGTCATTAAAAGTAACAACAAAACAGTGCAAACAGTAGGCGAAAAATTTCTACATTGCAGCCAATATAGAGACGGCGGTGGTTTTACACTCAAGTTCAAAATACCGTAAACGTAATTCGAAAATTCAAAGGAAAAACTCGCGCGAGTTACGTGAAACCTTAGAAAAAAACATAGTAACCCATGCCATGCGTTAGTCCAGAATGGCTATGTGATCACACAACCCATATGTGTTTGACTCCAAATTTATTACACTACACTCCACGAAATAATTCAAACGTCAAAATATTGTCGATGCAATTATTAACCCTTCTGTCGTCGCCTCCGAGCTATTATGCCTAAGGTATAGCTGAATCATATACAAATAAGACATATATGTCCAAATTGGTACAAAATGTTGTTCCTATGAAAATGTATCTGAAATTTCCTAGAGCTTTCAAGCGAATCGCATGAGCCTGTGTGCGTGTCAATTTGAGAGAACGTTTTCCAGTTCAAGAGAGTCAAGAGACTCTTTTTATAGTATCTTTTAAGAATCACTCATCGCTTGCCATTGCCTGCGACTTCCGTGGTGTGTGATGGAGATGGATATCTCCGTACTCCGTGACGCATGACAAGTGGACCGAGTGGGTCCGAGGAAGAGAGCAAGTTGCCGTTGCGGACAATATGTTATGTTATGAACACAGAAATGATTATGAAATTCATTCACTGCCACGTCCCGCCCGCTTCTTGTATGGTGTGCGATGTATGGCACCGCGGCGCGGCGCGAAGGAAACGACACGAGAACACGTTGTGCATGCGCCTACGAAATTTATAATTCGTCTGTGGCGTGTGTATCTATATTTTGAGGTTCAGATTATCTGAGCCGATATTTAAATATGATATTTGAGAGTCAATTCCAAGCAACCCAAGCGATGCGACAAGTCTAAGAAAAATATTGGTCGGCAAAAATCCTAGATGGAAATTTTTTTGAATTATGGTTGGAGATGGTTCCCAGATTATGGCAATAAAAGTCCCAACCGATTAGTGATCCGCAACCTTAAAAAAAGGGGGAAAGGGGGACTCTTTTCGTTTTTTTGCGATTATTTCAAAAAAAGGTAAGAGATACAGAAAAATTGTCTGCCTTCTCCTCTTTTTATACATTGCGTGAGGAGAAGTCTATTCTTAAATTTACCTTATTGTAGTGAAATATGCATTAATTATTACATTTAACTCTGTTCAATAAACTATTAAAATAAAAAGTAAATAATCAGAAATTACAAAAATATTAGCACATACATATCAATATTTTTTATATAATCAGAAAAGGGAGATACATATTTAGCAGGCTATGAAGGCTTTGGTGTCAAAAAGAAAAGTCTCTAATGGAGACGATAATAATTAATCTGACCAAAAACAACAAAGTTGTAAAAGTTACCCCGCCAAAGAAAAATTGATCTGCCGCAAAAAGAATACATATCACTCCAATCCGCTGCTCATATCTAATTTTGTTTGCTGGATGTACTTTTGTTTTAGGTGTAAATGTTGGAGAAGTTAAAATGTACAGGACTACTTCTTAAAGTAATTTGGTGGGAGCTTTAACATTTTATTCAGTGCCACGGCTCCCTCCAAATTACTTTAAGAAGTAGTCCTGTACATTTAAACTTCTCCAGCATTTACACCTAAAACAAAAGTACATCCAGCAAACAAAATTAGATATGAGCAGCGGATTGGAGTGATATGTATTCTTTTTGCGGCAGATCAATTTTTCTTTGGCGGGGTAACTTTTACAACTTTGTTGTTTTTGGTCAGATATCATATATTTTTGCATACTTAAATAGCCAACTAATATTTTTGTTTTGGGAAAAGTTTCAATAGGTTTTTCAGCATATTCCATAAATTTAATATCATAAGTTATATTCACAGGGTCTTCTTTAAAATAAATAGATACTGCAAACGCAATTGCAAATACGCCACAAATGGCTGTTGCTGAGCTTTTTTAAAAATAATTTTGGGATGAAATGGGTATAGTTTATTAAAATGTATTTTGTGCAAAATAGATTTGTGTTATCTTTGTGTTATGGCTCTGCTAACATTCTGTTAGTAATCTGTTAATTTTTTGTTAACTGTGTTAATGCTCTATTAACGTTCTCTTAACACTCTATTATCTTTTCGTTAATGCTCTGTTAACGTTCTGTTAATGTTCTCTTAATTCTCTTTAATCATTCGGCTAACGCTCTGTAAACGGTCTGTTACCTTTCTTTTATTACGCGATTTATGTTCTGTTAACGTTCTTTTAAGGCTCTGTTAACACTCTGTTAACGATCTGCTAACGCTCTGTTGTTGCCTTGCCAACGCTTTGTTAACGTTCTGTTACTGATCTGTCTTAATGCCCCCCCTGGCCCAGTGTCCCAATGTCACATTGTCACAGTGTCCTCATGTCCCAATGTTCTAATATCCCAGTGTCCCAATGTCCTAATATCCTAATGTGTCAATGTCCCAATATCCTGATGTCCCAGTGTCCCAATTTAGGTCCTATTGTCCCAATGTGCAAATATCACAGTGCCCCAATGGTTTAATGTCCGAATGTCCCACTACCCTAGTGTCCCAATGTCCCAGTATCGGAATATCCCAATGTCCCAGTCTCCCACCTAATGTCCTAATATCCCAATGTCTAACTGTCCTAATGTCCCAAGGTCCTAATGCCCCAATTTCCTAATATCCCAGTACCCCAATGTCCCAAATGTCCTAGTATCCTAATGTGATAATATCCCAATGGCCCAATGTCCTAATGTACCAGTGGTCAGTGTCCCAATGTCGCAGTATACCAAGTGTCCCAAGGTCCCAATAGCCTAATGTCCTAATATCCCGGTGCCCCATTGTCCCAGTATTCCAATGCTCCAATATCCCAATGTGCCAATATCCCAATGTTACAATGTCCCAATGTTCTAATATCCCGATGTCCCAGTGCCCCAATGTTCCCACGTCCCAGTTTCCCCAGTGTACCTAATGTCCCAATGTCCTAATGTGTTGATGTCCTAATATCCCAATGTCCTAATGACCCAAGACCCTAATGTTCACATGTTCTTATATCCCAGTGCCCCTATGTGCGAATATCCCGATGTCCCAATGTCACAACATTCCGATGTCTCAGTGGTCCAATGCCCCTATGTACCAGTGTCCCAATGTCCCAATGTCCGATTGTCCCAAGGTCATAATGTCCCAATGCTCTAATATCCCAGTGTCCTAATGTCCCAGTCTCCCAGTGTCCTAATGTCCCAATATCCCAATGTCCCAATGTCCCATTGTCCCAATATCCTGATGTCCCAATGCCCCAATATCCCGATGTCCCAATGCCCCAATATGCCGATGTCCCCACGTCCCTGTTTCCCCATTGTGCCTAATGCCCAAATGTCCTAATGTCCCAATTTCCTAATATCCCACTACCCCAAGATCCTAGTCTCCCAGTCTCCCGGTGTCCCAATATCCAAATGTTTCAATGCCGCAGTGTGTTTTAAAAAATGGTCAATGCGATGAGCCGATAGACGCAATTGTTGGAAATCTTTTGTTAACTTTACCTATTAATTTACCGTTATTCCATCCACTTATCTAAATGGAAGACATTGAAATCCCATCACGAAGAGAAACAGTAGAAGCAAGTCTTTCTGCAACTGTAGACTTCATTCTGAAATTGGGTTACTCGCTTAAGTCTGTGAGGGTGAAAATTTCACCGTTTATTGCATATATCTTACCCGTTATTGTGCCGATCGAAGATTTTATTTGGAAAGGCACTAGAACAGGATATGTGGAATATTTTGGTAAAAAAATTTTTTTGGGGGCTGTTGCCTGGAAGGCTGTAGCCTGGTCAAACAAAAAAGCAAGTTGTCTCCGGTAATCATAGACTTGTTCGCTTTCGTTTTTCTTTTTCCTTTGGCGGGCGAGACGCTCTCGCGTCTCTTGATATAAATGTAGGTATGAGTTTTAGGGTCATAGACATGGAGTTTCTGAAAAAATACCTTCTTTGTTATTCAGTTCGGGCATTTTACTCACTCCATAACTTCTGACAGAATAAAGGAAGTTCAAATTTTGCACATATGATTTTTGTAAGAAGCTCTTCCTGCATGCTGCGACCAATTTATTCAATACTTTCTCTAAATTTGCATTTATGCATTCCCGTCTAGACAGCTGTAGATTTTTTAATTTATAGTATACATAGTATTGTTTCTTGACCGGCCGTGGCAACAATCATAGCAAAAATTAGCCAAAACTAACGCCCGTATTTTTAAACATACCTTACCTTCAAATATAAATGCCATTTCCAGTAGTTTTTCATTGAAATAATTTAATTTCTCGAGTCAATGCATCCTTGACTTAAGGCGATTTCAAGGAAACTTTGAAATTTTGCAATAGTCCACCTCACTTGAAGTCAATGTAGCTAGTTACCTACCTTGAGTTATTATTATATTACAATTGTGTTAACAGCTTAAGGTCTCCTTGAGTTTCGCCTTAAATGACTTAATTGACTTGTAATATAAACTACTGGAAATTACATCTATTTTTTTGAATTTCGGTATACTTGACTAAAGGTCGCCTTGAGTTAAGCTATGTTTATAAATACGGGCCTAAAAGTATAAATTTCGGTATCAAAACCAATTTTCCGATAGTTTTTTTTTTCATTAGTCGTAAGTTAGGCTAATTCCTATATCTTCTTCAGTTGTGGCATAACTGCGGACCCTTAGCTATGCAGGAGGAGTTTCATAGGAAAAGGACTTCGGCCAATTCCTATGTCTCTCTACGGGGCGTTACTTTCCCGCATTATCCGAGTAACCGCTGCGCCTGAGTGCTGCATTAACATCTGCAGCGTCTCAGGTTACTTAACGTGATAGGTGACAGAAAACATTTAAGTCAACCACTAAAGCAGCATCTTCGAGGCATGCCCATGATGGCCTTTACTCAACGATTAAACCCTATCATGGTTTAGCGATGTGCCGACAACTCATCCTAAGAAAAACTTCAAGTCAAGAAACCTGAAACAAAAGCCTCGGATTGGACGGATACAAAACAACGACGACCCCGCAAACGAACAACTGATTACTCTTTCGGATCCTGGAATGTACGCTCCCTGAATAGACCGGGGGCCTTAAGGGCCCTCCTGGATCAGGTAGAACAATACAAGCTGAGCATAGTTGCAATCCAGGAAACTAAATGGCTCAAAAGCGAGATTAACGACCTCAATTCGCACACTATTTTTACGAGTGGTAAAGAGGAGGGCAACAAGGAGTTTGGAGTAGCTTTCATCGTGAATAAGCAGCTCAAGGACCACGTTATCGGCTTCAAACCCATCAACGAGCGGCTATGTGCGATCCGCATTAAGACCCGTTTCGCTAATCTCTGGCTCATTAATGCGCATGCCCCTACAGAAGTAAAAGAAGACGCGATTAAGGACGAGTTCTACAACGACCTAGAAACACTCTTCCACACACTTCCATCAAACGACGTCAAGCTGCTGCTAGGAGACTTTAACGCCAAAGTCGGAAATGAAAGCTGGCATAGGGGAACTACTGGAGGTCATAGCCTCCACGACGAAAACAACTACAACGGTCAGCGACTTATCGACTTCGCGAGCGGCAGAAACCTGGTAATAAGCTCTACATGCTTCCCTCATCGACGAATCCACAAGCAGACCTGGAAGTCTCCAGATGAATACACCGTGAACCAGATCGACCACGTACTGACCAGCAAGAGATGGGCTTCTAATGTCCTAGATGTTCGATCCTATCGAGGAGCCAACTGCGACACCGATCACTATTTGGTGAAGACGACCTACAGGTGCAGAATCTCTTCGGTGCACCTAACGAGAATCAACCCTGCCAAGATCTTCGCGGTTGACAATTTGATTGATGATGCCACGGCGGCTGCGTATACAACAGCACTAGAGGAAAAACTGTCGCCCATGCTTGATGACATCAACAATTTAGGCATCCATGAGTTCTGGGAGGAGCTCAAAGACAGCATCAAGGGGGTCGCAGAAGAGGTCGTGGGCTATAAAGGCCGGCGCAGACGAGCAGACTGGTTCGACGAAGAATGCAGGGCCTCGATTGAGGCGAAAAATGAAGCCTATCGCCAATACACACAACGCGCATCCCGAGCCAAGAAAGAAAGATATAACGAGCTTCGGCGAGTATCTAATAAGTTAATTAGACGTAAGAACGCAAACATTTTGACGAGCAGTTACAGTAAATAAACCAAAGATTAGCCAGTAAGAACATTAGACAGGCGTACAAACTTATAAATAATGTTAAGAACGGATATCAACCCAGGACAAGCCTATGTAAGGACAAGGATGGTAACATCATCAGCGACATCGAAAGCGTCAACAAACGATGGGCCTCGCATTTTGAAGAGCTCCTCAATGCACCATCAACATCCCCCGCGGAGCCAGCTCTTGAGCAGTTAGCCGAACCAGGCCCTCCCGTTCTACCCCCAACAGTAGAGGAGGTGAGTCTTGCCATACAGTCGCTTCAAAATAATAAAGCGCCCGGCGCTGACGAGATCCCAGCAGAACTGCTGAAGCATGGTGGAACGTGCCTGACCAACGCAATATATGTGCTACTGCTGAAAATATGGAACGACGAGGAAATCCCCGAAGATTGGCGCAAAAGCATAATCTGCCCAATCCACAAAAAGGGTGACAAGCTGAAGTGTGAGAATTACAGGGGCATATCATTAGTTTGTACGGCCTATAAGATATTATCTAAAATTCTTGAAAAGAGAATTAATCCGTACGCAGAACGAATCATTGGCGAGTATCAAGGCGGCTTCAGACCTGGTCGCTCAACGACCGATCAGCTTTTCACAGTGAAGCTACTACTCCAAAAGTGCTGGGAATATAACATCGACGTATACCAAATCTTTGTCGACTTCAAGCAGGCATACGACAGTATCGATCGAAGTGTACTGTACAACATTATGCTGAATTTTCGTATACCGGCAAAGTTAGTGCGACTCACAAGGATGACGATGACTAATACCGTCTCGCAGGTCAGAGTGCAGAATCGACTCACTGACCTATTTGAAACTCGTACTGGACTCAAGCAGGGCGACGGGCTGGCGCCGACGCTCTTCAACCTTGCTTTGGAGTATGTAATTCGAGCCATGAATATGGACAGCAGCGGAACGCTACTCATCAAGTCGACTCAATTAGTAGCGTATGCCGACGATATCAACATCATGTCTCGAAGGTTGGGTGATGCAGAAAGCCTTCTGCATAACCTCAATAACGCCGCAAAGGAAGTTGGACTACATATCAACGAAAGCAAAACAAAGGCCATGATGCAATCGAAAACAAGGACGCCAGCAAATCCAAGTATCACAGTGGGGGACCTTAATATCGAGTATGTAGACAACTTCAACTATCTGGGTTGTAACTTATCAAAGGACGCCAACGAAACCGACGAAATTAAGCGACGGATACAACTAGCCAATAAGACATATTTCTCGGTCCTCCCTATAATTAATTCGAAACTTGCGCACAGGAACACGAAGCTCCGCGTGTACAAAACGATCATCCGACCCGTGCTATGTTATGGCTGCGAAACATGGACCCTCACCCAAGCCTCCGAAATTTTGATAGACCGATTCGAACGAAAGGTCCTTCGGCGAATTTTCGGGGCCGTTCGCGAGCGAGACCAATGGCGTATCCGGTTCAACCATGAGTTGTATCAATTGTACGATGAGCTGGAAGTATCGAAAATCGTGAAGCTTCAACGTTTGCAATGGGCGGGGCATGTACAACGGATGGACGATAATCGCATGCCAAAGAAAGTGATGAACGCACAACGAATTGACGGAGCGAGGTTGCGTGGACGACCGAGAGCTCGCTGGGAGAACTCCGTAGGTGAAGACGCCCAACAGCTGCTGGGCTTCCGAAACTGGAGGACGAGGTCACGTAACCGCGACAATTGGAGGTCAACGATTCAGGCGGCCAAGGCCCGACGTCGGGCTATCGTGCCACATTGATGATGTTGATGTAAGTTAGGAAAATATACAGGGTGTCTGCCGCATAAACGCACCGGATTGTGATTCCTCATTGATTTTTAGTAAAAAAAGCTTAACCCTTTAGCTGCCACAGGCATTTGAAAATTTAAAAAAAAAAATTTTCTTTGACGACTAAAACATCATTATCTCAAAAGCTATACTAGCTAGAATAGCAAAACAAAATGATTATTAAAGCCAACAAATTTATTCAAAAAATAAAATTAACCGCACTAAAATCCGATAAGAGGTTTGGTTTTTACAGAACTTCAAATTTTTGTGATTTGACCCAAAAACAAAATATTTTTCCATCTCAATTTTCTGCAACTTCTGCCAAGGTGAGGTGTTCGTACGATTCTTTATAAAATTGGCGCATAGTCCAAAGATAATTTCTTTCATACATCTTACATCATTTTATTCTATCTTCCGTATTTCTTACAGTTTTAATGCCTTAAAAACAGAAAACTGTGGTTAATTTTAGCTCTATTTCAATTCAATTCAACTAAAACTGCTAATAAAGATCTGCAATTTGGTAAAATTTATTCAAATTATATCAAAATCGATCCAAAATTGAAACTCATATATTCGTTGCTCTCTAATAGAGACTTTTGCGTTTTGAGACTTCTGATACAAATTTCGTTAACCAACTTTCATACAAAAGTGGGCATTCTCATTGTTTCAAACAATTAAATCAATATGATTTTATTATAGCCGAAGAAAAAAATATGGTCATCGAATGACAAAAATCTTACATCGATGGATTTTTGCAGGATTTTTAGGGATGGCCTTCTGATTATGGGAAAAAAGTCCCAATAGATTAGAGGTTTGCAGCCTTGAAAAGGGAGGAGGGGTACTTGCGTTTTCAGAGCTATGGAGGTTTTTAAAAGAGTCTAAAATGAAAATATTCTAATTTATTTTTTAGTCTAGCACCAAATTTTTCACTAAAATCCTAATGTATTATATACAATATACAATTACAAGGGTAATTTTATGTATTTTTTTTTTCGTTCTCAGACCATTTTTCTGTATATTTGGTCGGTTTTGAAATGTTTGCTAAAAAGTAAAAAAATACTCCCTTATCCCCTTTTTTCAAGGTTGCCCTCCAATCGTTGGGGACTTTTTTTCCATAATCAGGACGCCATCAGCATCACCAACCATCCTGCAAAAATACAGCGATATAGGATTTTTGCTGATCAAATATCGTATTTTTTTATCAATACTCTACAACTCACTCTCGTACTCATATCCCTCCAATTGAATAGAGTACAGAACAGGACACAACAACTTGCATACAAATTTTCAGTTGATGTTCTGTATATGTGGCCGTGAGCGCCACGCGCTTGAGATTTACCACAACTACCTCACCAATAAAGCGCTACGCCAAGCGCGAAGTCGTAGCGTGCGGTTTTGGGCAATCAATTCTTTAATTCTCTTAATACGCGGTCGCGGAAAATAGGGAGAATGTATTTTTTTTTTGTTTTTACACAATTTATATTTATTCAAACGAATTAAAACTGTCTTAAGAACTAGAATCTACGTTAATGAAACTTCGGCCGAATGAAAAAAAAACTAATCACTAAATTACGGTTCACTTATATTAACTATCTTAAATTTATATTACTCACGATTCAAGTATAATAAATCCAGGCGGCAGCCTAAAAAAACTACAACAAATCCTGGGCTACGTTGTCTCACGTTACGGCACGTCCGTCGTCGCACTCTCTCGATTGGGAACCCGTCTTTCTTATTCTCGCCTCTCACTACCGTCTTCTCCAGTAATTCGCCGTCTTCAAATCTAATCCACCTCGGGGAAATCTTATTCGTCTTGTTCGTCGTCGTTGGAATACACAAGAGGGCGCCATCACAAAAAAGAAGAAAAACACTTTTTTTAGTATTTTTTTGTTAAATCAGTCTTACCGGGAATATCCACCTTGTTCGTCGTCGTTGGAATACACAAGAGGATTTCCCGTTGGCCATACTCTTCTATATATAGCCTTTTTGATGTGCGGGATTTAATTCAACTCCCGGTTTGAATTCAACCGTATCCCGTGATCGGGTGGTTGACCTGCCACGCGCCATATCCACCATGCGACGTTTAATTTCGCCTTATTCGATGTTTGTATTCGCCAGCTGTTTCGACAGCCAGTAAAAGAAGAAAAACACTTTTTTTTAGTATTTTTTTGTTAAATCAGTCTTACCGGGAATATCCACCTTGTTCGTCGTCGTTGGAATACACAAGAGGATTTCCCGTTGGCCATACTCTTCTATATATAGCCTTTTTGATGTGCGGGATTTAATTCAACTCCCGGTTTGAATTCAACCGTATCTCGTGATCGGGTGGTTGACCTGCCACGCGCCATATCCACCATGCGACGTTTAATTTCGCCTTATTCGATGTTTGTATTCGCCAGCTGTTTCGACAGCCAGTATGACATTTGTCATCTGTCATCTTCCTGCGATCACGTCGAATGTTATAGATGGGTTTTCTACTGGCGTTAAGATCCAATAATTCTTTAGTTTGGCTGCGGAGACTGCTGATATGATGACCATTGGCCATGCGGATTATGCAATATTGGCAGCTCAATTGGCCGTGTCCAATTTCCACACGGGGACAAAGAATGCGTCCCCCGATGTTATCAACAACATGCACACCATGGTCAATGATACCGCCCTGAAACTGAGTCCGCTGATTTCCACCTCTCATCACAAATTTGTAATGGACAATGCCGATCGCTGGAATTCAGCCATCATTTACGATCGTGATTTCAACATCCCATTGTTCCGGTTATGAAACGCTCAAGATCAACGGCAACATCGCCGGACGTCCATGTTATTAGGTAGTATCAAATTTCAATTCCCCAAAAGATGAAGGTCCTTTCGGTGCCGTTTATTTGCAGATAGTGGAGCCGTGTTGTTGTTGCTGATGGAGACGTGCACGCGAAGCCCTCGATACAACTAACAGGTAAGTACACTACCTAAGCCGCCACTAACCTATGCCGCCTGGTACATTTTAATCTCTTATTTCCATTACAGAAGCTTATCTACCGCGTAACATTCCCCCCTTGCTACAAGTGAATTTTCTTGGATGAGACAATTCACTAAAGAAAAAAAAAACGGTTACCGAAATAAGATGAAAGAAAAGAGGAAGTTATACGTTGGATAATAATAACTCGGTAAGTATTTAAAAAAAAAAAAATTCGTTTGTATGTGATGTGATACTCGCGCTACAGTGGTTCATAATTTAACGATGGCGAAAATTTAGTATGGGTTACGTCGCTGACACTATGAAACATACACTTTCAGGTCTTTTGCGTGCCAAACCCCCGCATCCTTTCCGTTAAGGTCCTCTAATCTAAACGTCCAACCTGACACTTTTTCCTTAACTAAGAATGGGCCGATATACTCGGGCGCAAGTTTCGCACTGAAGAATTTCGTTGCGTCGGAAATCACATAGTTCTTCCTCCATACCCTGTCCCCGACTTGGAAGGATTGACTCCTCTTCCTAAGATCGTATCGACCTTTGGTTTCTGCTGCCGCTTTTCGCATTCGTTTGCCTATTTCTTCCCTCATTGTTTTCATAACAGCACTTCTTTCGACAGGGTCGCTCACCCTTTTTGTTCCAATGGGACTGTCGGCTGTATCCCGCCATAGCACCATGTCCCTGCCAAAATTAATGAAATACGGTGTCACTCCCGCCACTTCGTGGGTATATGTACGAAGTGCGCACCCGATTTTCGCCAGTTCCCGGTCCCAATGCCGGTGATTATCTGTCACGTAGGAGCGAATCATACGTTTCACGTTCTGATTCACTCGTTCCGCGGGGTTAGCTTGGGGGTGATAAAATGCCGTATACTCCGGCTGTGCACCGTATCCGCTTAACATTGACTGATACTGACGACTTTTGAATTGAACCCCGTTGTCACTGATTACCTTTTTGGGTACCCCGTAAACTAGGAATACTTGCTCCTCGATGATCCGAGTAACTTCTACACTTGTGGCCGAGCGAAGTGGATAGAGAAGGGAGTATTTAGTAAAATAATCCATCACGGTTAAAATGAATTTATACCCCTTTGTTGACCGGGGGAGCGGTCCTATTAAATCTGTACAAATTATTTCCCATGGTTGACTAGCCTCTCCAGCCCGTGAAACCATCAAACCAACCTGGGCTTTTCGTTCCACCTTAATCGATTGGCATATTTTGCAGCTTCGAACATATTTATCCACATCAGCACCCATTTTTGGCCAATAGTAGTCTTGAGCAATACGGTCTTTAGTCCGTTTTAGTCCCATGTGTCCGGCCTGTGCCCCATCATGACAGCGGTTAAAGATTTCCCCTCTTTCGTTTTTTGGAATTACCCGCTTCCATTCATTTCCCGAAAGGTTAGAGTATCGGCTAGGTACGTATTTATATAGAACATCGTTTCTTACTTGCCAGTTCTTGTACTTGTTTGGATTGCCTTCAACCTTGTTGATCATTAAATGATACCACTTATCTCTTTCAGGTTGGAGCGTTGTTGATTCCACGATTGGTACTGACCTCGACAAGGCATCTGGAACGAGATGTTCCTTTCCCTTCCGATGAACTACAGTAAAATCAAATTGTTGCAGCCTCACTGCCCACCTAGCTAGGCGACCATTGGGATCTTTTAAATTATGAAGCCACACCAAGGAGTGGTGGTCAGTGATGACTCTGAATTCTTGTCCCTCCAGGTAAGGTCTCAGTTTTTCGATTGCCCAAATCACACACAAACACTCTTTTTCTGTTGTAGAGTATTTACGTTCGTTCTTGGAAAGTGAGCGGCTTAGATAGGCTATTACTCGCTCCCCGTCTTCAAAGTGCTGTGACAGGACCGCTCCCAATCCAAAGTCCGAAGCGTCCGTTTGGAGTACGAATGGCAGGCTATAATCAGGACAGCTTAGCACCGGTGCAGTTACCAGTTTCTCCTTTGCCCTTTTGAATGCCGACTCGCATTCATCCGACCACGAGAATTTCCGATTTTTTTTTGTCAGTTCCGTCAGTGGTGCCATCATTGTGGCATAGTCCGGTATGAACCTCCTGTACCAAGATACCATTCCAAGAAATTGTCGAACCTGTTTCACATTGACAGGGGATGGTATCTTGGTCACACTTTCCACCTTACTTGGATCCACATTTAGTCCCTTCTCGTCTATCACATATCCCAAATATCTTAGCTGTGGGCGACAAAATTCGCACTTCTCCCTGGAGACTTTAAGTCCAGCCTTTCTCAGTCGGGAAAAGACTTCCGCCAACACTTTTGTATGTTGCTCAAAGGTAGAGGTGGCGATAATGATATCATCTAGATACGTAAAGCAATGTGGTTCCATATCGGGTCCAATCACTTTATCAATCAATCTTTGCCACGTAGCGGGAGCGTTTTGCAAGCCGAATGGCATCCGCCTAAACTGAAATAGTCCCCGATATGGAACTGTAAATGCGGTTAGCGGCTTCGCATCCTCAGCCATCGGCACTTGCCAATACGCTGATTTGATATCCAGCGAAGATAGGTATTTGGCATTGCCGAGCTTGTCTAATGTGGCTGGAATATATGGCAACGGGTAAGCATCCCGTTCCGAAACTTTATTCAGTTTGCGGTAGTCGACACAGAACCGATATTTGCCATCTTTTTTCTTAACGAGCAGGATTGGTGATGACCAAGGGCTTGAGGAGGGTTCGACTATTCCTAACTCAATCATCTCATCCAACTCCTTATCAATGCATTTCCGCACCGCAGGGGACACAGGGTAATACCGCTGCTTTTTCGGCTCCTCTTTTGTTTTAATTCGGTGCTCTACCAAATGGGTACACCCGATTCCCTCCCCCATTAAGTCGAACTCCCTTTTTAATAAATTTTCCAATCCCTTCTCCTCTTCGATTGTTAATTTGTCTCTTCCCTTCAAATGGGACAACGTGGCGCAGTTATATTGCCGAGGATAGTCCCACTCTCCTTCTTTTAAATTAAGAACAATCCCCGACAACTCTAAAAAGTCTGTCCCTAGTATAAGCTCACTCTGGATGTGAGGTACAATCAACAAATTAATTTTTATGTTTTCCGTTTTGATCTTTATGTTAACATCAATCACCCCCAATACCGGGACGTTTTCGCCATTCGCCAAATTGACATTTGGATTGCTCGATCCCCTTAATTTAACCCCATTTCTCCTTAGTTTGTCCCACCCATTACTCCCTAGTAATGAGCACGACGCTCCGGAGTCTAAGAGTGCCTGGAAACACACACCCCTTATCTCCACATTAATGTGTGGGCGATTGTCCCCGTCTCTTTTCACAAACATAAAATCAATTTTTTGAATGGCGGTCTCCGTCTTCCCCCTTTTTGTGTTCATGCGACCGCTTAATGAACACTCTTTTCGTTTCCCGATTTTCCTTGCGGGTTCGGCGTCTTCGGACGACTGCAGTTCGGACATTCGGTCTTAATTGTCCCTGCGCGTCCACACCCGTAGCAATGTCGTGGTCGATTACATTCTTTTGACAAATGTCCTGTTTGCTTACAGTTGTAACATCGCCAGTTTGCATTGTCAAATGCTGCAACCGTATTACTGTTTGCGGTCCCTGAATAGGCCAAATCCGGCTCCAAAAATGTCTTTTCTGACGCCGATACTGGTGGACGATAGGCTTCCACCGACACCCTAGTCCTCTCCAACTTTCGGCATATTTGTACTAACTCGGATACCATTTCAATATGTTGCAACGCTAACTTCGTTTGATAGAACGGAGTTATGTTGCCTCGTAATATTTTCACTTTTTTACTTTCGGTGCAACTTTCAGATAACCGTCTGAACAACAACTCCATCGTCGCCACATAGACCCCGATTGACTCGTCTACTCCTTGAGTCCTGGCTTTTATTTCTTCCATCAGTCTATCGTCGTAGTCTGGCGGAAGATATTCAGTCTTCAATTCCTCCACGAGCTTTTCCCAATTGTCAAAATTCGAGCGGTTGGCCCTAAACCAAATTAGCGCCTTACCCTCGAACAGTTCTGTCGCCGATCGAAACAGCTGATCTTTTGGGACACCTTTCGACTCCCTTATTTCCTCTACTCGCTCTAAGAAAGAATGAATCGAATATGGAGGAACCCCATTAAATTTTATTGACCATTTGGTGAGGTCTACTGCTTTGGTCGACACGACCTTAATAGAGGTTGGAACAGGGGTAGGAAGAACTTCCTTTTCTAATTTTTTTTCATTTACGACAGGATTTGTATCGCCTTCCCCGTCCGTTTCACTGGATGCCTTGTCCATTGCATCACCCAGGAGTACAAAAAAATTCCCTCTTAGGGTTCTTGCAACTTTGACTTGTTCATCGCCCTCCGTCTGAACTCTCGCCAACCGACGCAACCCATAGTCAATTTTCGCTTTAATTTTTAAAAATTCGGGTGACGATTCGTCTCCCTCAAAACACTCAATCAATACTCTAGTCTCCTCCAACTTCGCAACCAACGCGGTCTGATCTTCTTCAAATGAGTATGGATAAAATTCAGCGACAAGAGATACGTCTGCGTTTTCTGAGCGTAACGCTGCACGTAACGTTTTCCGCATCTCTTGTACTGTTCCGGTCGGCAAATCGCGAATGCGCAACTCGTAAGTAAGTTCATCCTTACATAAACGAGTTATATTGAAAGACATTTTTTTTTTTTTTTTAACTATCGTATCACTCACAGACGCAAAGATTTTAATTTCACCAATGTAATTTTCCTCAATTCTTTTTATAAAAACAACGAGAAAAATATACGAAAAGAAATATCACTGGCGAGATTTGAACTGTAGACCTCACGGACGCAAGGCGGACGTACTACCCGTGTAGCTAATCGTGGTATACGTTTTCCGTTCTGTGGTTATACCCTCGAACGTTCGCCTAGTATCTGAATAATTTTATTTTTCTACACCACGATTTTAAGTTTCTATTTCTATTTACGTTAATTTGTTGTTTATCTGCCGAATTCACGTTGGGCGCCAATATTACAAAATACAAAAATTGAATTGCTCACGAAATTGCTTTCTTCCGATGAGCAACCGCCCGTAGTGTGGTTTGATACCGGTTCGCTGCGGAGCGGGCCGTGGGCGCCACGCGCTTGAGATTTACCACAACTACCTCACCAATAAAGCGCTACGCCAAGCGCGAAGTCGTAGCGTGCGGTTTTGGGCAATCAATTCTTTAATTCTCTTAATACGCGGTCGCGGAAAATAGGGAGAATGCAGTGACGTGCAGTGAAAATTCCTCATAGTCAAGCAGTTGATCATTCCAAAGCCAATTTCACAATGAACTGAATAATACAATAAACACAGTTGCAAAAGCGTTTATAGCAAGCGGCTTTATGCCTTATAGAAGAAATCAGGAATAAAAAAATAAAGCATTTCTTATTCTTCACGCCTCTTTTTATCCAAAAAAGCTTTAATTACTTTATAAAAAAAAATTCTCTTCGCATTTGTATGAGAATATCCTTTTCGGCAGCAATCAAAACAAGATCTGAAAACCTTTCCTACGATTGGTGATTCTTAAAAATGTATGGATACGTTATAAAGTTAAAAACGACCTCTCGGCAAAAGCCACAGTGACTGGAAATATTGTTAATAATTTTGCTCGAATATATACTTGTTTAAAACTATTCGCGACTTAAGGCCGATTTTGTAAATATTCTAGAATTTGATTCACATTTGCCTTTCTAAACTCTTCTGACGAAAAAATTACTTTAAGTTAATTTTTTATCTTTATTCTAAAAAAAAATTAATTGTGAATTTCAATAAGCGAGTAAAAGTTTTTTCTGGAAAATTTGATTTGAATTTGGAAAAATAATTTGGTTCGAGTAATTCTAAGAATGAAAGATTTTTGAATGAATTAAATCTCTCTCGAATTTGCCCGAGAATGACATATACAATCTCTCTAAATATCCCTCGCAAATTTTGTATCGGACCTTTTGAATTTCTAGATTTTTGCGGCGGATTTGTACGTATCGGAAGAGGTCAAGGAATTGCCTTCCCAGTTCTCGGAATTATTTAAAATCGTATCAAAAACTATTATAATAGGTGTGTTTTTTTGGTTATCCCGTGCAGGTTTGGGTAACGAAACTCCATATAAAAAAAATGACAGCTGACGCACCTGTCATTTTTTTTATATGAAGTTTCGTTACCCAAACCTACACGGGATAACCAAAAAAACACACCTAATATCATCCTAGTCTTCAAATATAACGTTAATATGTAATTCGAAAATGATAATGCCAACGCGTTTTGGAAACAAGTGGTAATCGGCGCTTAACTATAGATGAAAAAAGATCTGCCCTTTAAGTGGATGTACTGAAAAAAGTAGCTATCTCGTTTATGCACGCAAAAAAAAAAAAGCTTAATTTCTGGAATCAATTCAACAGTTTTAGACAAAACCAAATTTAGTGAAGAAGAAATCTAACTTAATTAACGACTGAAGATGTGTTTCCGAACTAGCGTGCTTTACAGCTGAACCCGTTAAATATTTAAATGCTAAGTCCGGATTTATTCCAAACAGATTTTTCGTTCGCGAACAAAAGACACGGCCAACAAAATAATTTATTTAATTTACAACTTCCAGTAAGCCAAATGTACTTTTCATATGTTTCAAAATTAAATTTCCGTGTAACGCTTTTTTGTTGACATTCAAAATGAATTTTAAATTTTGACCACCCAGATTGAACGATCCTCCTTTCTTAGCGAATAAAAGGGTCGAAAATTCCGATGTTATTAAAAAATCACAGCACAACTCCGACATAATTTGAAGAGAAAACTACAAACTTTTCCCAAAAAACACACAAAGTTGAACATTTTTTTAAATTCCACAAAAAGTCACCTGTAGTCAACTGATTTCTTCTGGAAAATGTAACTGAAGTTTATATTTTCCTCTCAACATGCATTTAACGTCTACTATCCATATTCAATCCACACGCAACATGTAAGTCAATCAACACCAATTCTGCTTGAGTGCGCTCATATAAATTCGCACATAAAACAAACAAAAAATATTCGCTCATCATATGAACCGACTCAAGCATCTGGAATCAACATGTTCCTCTGCTCACTGCATCATGTACGTGTATATGAATTATGATATGATAGATACATTCGCCAAGTCCGTACACATGCTGCAAACAAGTTTGGTTCGATTATGTGCGGCATGGTGTTCGTTTTAGTTTTTGCATGTACATACATATGTACTTCGCGGGGTTTTCGGAATAAATCGTCAGGAGGAGAAAATGTTGTCAAAAATGATATTTGGTGATGTCGGTGATAATGAATCAGGAGTTTTTCCTAGTCAAGCAGTTTGGAATTGCTTATTATGAATGCACGTCGCTGGGAGAATGTAATTTTTTTTTGTTTTTACACAATTTATATTTATTCAAACGAATTAAAACTGTCTTAAGAACTAGAATCTACGTTAATGAAACTTCGGCCGAATGAAAAAAAAAACTAATCACTAAATTACGGTTCACTTATATTAACTATCTTAAATTTATATTACTCACGATTCAAGTATAATAAATCCAGGCGGCAGCCTAAAAAAACTACAACAAATCCTGGGCTACGTTGTCTCACGTTACGGCACGTCCGTCGTCGCACTCTCTCGATTGGGAACCCGTCTTTCTTATTCTCGCCTCTCACTACCGTCTTCTCCAGTAATTCGCCGTCTTCAAATCTAATCCACCTCGGGGAAATCTTATTCGTCTTGTTCGTCGTCGTTGGAATACACAAGAGGGCGCCATCACAAAAAAGAAGAAAAACACTTTTTTTAGTATTTTTTTGTTAAATCAGTCTTACCGGGAATATCCACCTTGTTCGTCGTCGTTGGAATACACAAGAGGATTTCCCGTTGGCCATACTCTTCTATATATAGCCTTTTTGATGTGCGGGATTTAATTCAACTCCCGGTTTGAATTCAACCGTATCCCGTGATCGGGTGGTTGACCTGCCACGCGCCATATCCACCATGCGACGTTTAATTTCGCCTTATTCGATGTTTGTATTCGCCAGCTGTTTCGACAGCCAGTAAAAGAAGAAAAACACTTTTTTTAGTATTTTTTTGTTAAATCAGTCTTACCGGGAATATCCACCTTTTTCGTCGTCGTTGGAATACACAAGAGGATTTCCCGTTGGCCATACTCTTCTATATATAGCCTTTTTGATGTGCGGGATTTAATTCAACTCCCGGTTTGAATTCAACCGTATCTCGTGATCGGGTGGTTGACCTGCCACGCGCCATATCCACCATGCGACGTTTAATTTCGCCTTATTCGATGTTTGTATTCGCCAGCTGTTTCGACAGCCAGTATGACATTTGTCATCTGTCATCTTCCTGCGATCACGTCGAATGTTATAGATGGGTTTTCTACTGGCGTTAAGATCCAATAATTCTTTAGTTTGGCTGCGGAGACTGCTGATATGATGACCATTGGCCATGCGGATTATGCAATATTGGCAGCTCAATTGGCCGTGTCCAATTTCCACACGGGGACAAAGAATGCGTCCCCCGATGTTATCAACAACATGCACACCATGGTCAATGATACCGCCCTGAAACTGAGTCCGCTGATTTCCACCTCTCATCACAAATTTGTAATGGACAATGCCGATCGCTGGAATTCAGCCATCATTTACGATCGTGATTTCAACATCCCATTGTTCCGGTTATGAAACGCTCAAGATCAACGGCAACATCGCCGGACGTCCATGTTATTAGGTAGTATCAAATTTCAATTCCCCAAAAGATGAAGGTCCTTTCGGTGCCGTTTATTTGCAGATAGTGGAGCCGTGTTGTTGTTGCTGATGGAGACGTGCACGCGAAGCCCTCGATACAACTAACAGGTAAGTACACTACCTAAGCCGCCACTAACCTATGCCGCCTGGTACATTTTAATCTCTTATTTCCATTACAGAAGCTTATCTACCGCGTAACAAACGGTGCCATTTGTATTTTCTGATGGCCATTCTGGACTAACGCGTGGCATGGGTTACTATGCTTTTTCTAAGCGTGAAACTTCGATTCACGGAATAAAAAAAAACAATATACGCTTGTTTTAAACCTTTTATTCTCTAGTACATATGAAAAACCGACTAAACTATTCTTACAACTTTTACAATAAAGAAAGCTAGGTAGGAAATTGTGCAATTGTGCATTTATGGTGAATATGAAATATAAATGTGAAAGTGCAATGTGTGTATTTTGTTTACATAGAATTCTAAAGTGTTTATCTAGGTCGGGGTGGATGTCCGTCATGGAATGGATATAGCTCCTCCCTCCTTAGGAAGAGCAATAGTTAGAGAGACTTAGTTTTCTCTAATCGGGAGCTATGGATGACTGGTGTTCCGTAGTTTCACATATATGATGATCGCTAGGACGGTAATTGATATTATGGCGATAGGCTATACGATGGATTCGGTAATGACGTTGAATGTTTCCAGGAGCTGGTTGAAGTCGGTGTTCGAAAATTTTATGTGTTTTAGGGTAGGTAAGTCGATGGTGTCCTTTGTGGTTGTGTTTTCAATTGTGAGAGGAGATACGAATACATCAACTTCGTCCCAGAAGGTTAGGTTTTCGCTGCTGTAGGTTATTTCGTTGTTCTCCACTTGGCAATCTTCGTGGTGTATCAAAAACGTTCCACTGAGGTTCCTGTTTGTAATCCCGCAGGTTGACTTGAGCATGGTTTCGGGTGTGTTGATGGCGAGTATGTAGTCTGGTTCGGGCTGGATAATCTCGGGGCTTGCGGCTGTAGTCTTCAGTTGGCAGGGTGTTGGACTGCCGTTTAAAATGTTGGCAATACATCTGGAATTACTTGAAGCCTTGCGATAAAGTGGTGATTCGCAGTAGTAAGTTCCATCGATTTTCGGGCATTTTTGGTCAAAAAATTGTACACTATCATGGTTAAGGATTACAAAGGGTTCTGGGAGTATTATTTGTGATTTTTGTATTGGAAGAGGAATATTATGGAGGAATGGAAATTTTTCGGGTGATAGGATCGGTATTTGGATATTGAAAATTATATTCGAATTATTGTAATATGCTTGCAGATTTAAAGTTAAGATACTGCATGTGTATTATGGTGTCGTATTCTTTGTTAAGTTTATTTTTAGAGCGTTCTAGGTATTTCCTTATAATTTCGGTTTGGTTGTTGATGTGATTTGTTAAGTTACCGAATCGTTCTATCATCGCATGGTTTAATTTCGTTTGTTTATTGATTTATATTTCAACGTTTGATTGGTTCAACAAAAGCATCTCAATGTCTTTATTCATACGTATGGCGTCATACGCATCCATGTTACCCGTAATACCCTTGATAAGTGATCCAAGTCCATTAATCAAGCCTTTTTTAGGTCGGGATCTTAGTTTGAGCGTTTGTAGTTTGTGCGTTAATTCTTTAAGTTGTAATCTTGTAATTTCAAATGTGTTCGTTAAGTCGTCAGTTCTGTCGAATTTTGAAAGAGATTCTGCAATCCCTGTATAGCATGTTCATATTTGTCGAGGTTGACGATGTGCACTAAGTTTTCATAAGTCCTGATTATTCTGCTCGTCCCTAGTCGTAGAGGTAGTAGGCCGTGGTTGTTGGTCAGGTCCTGTATATCCAGTTTCTGTCCTTGCGTCATGGTAATTACCCTGAAATTTGCGTTTCTTTTTAATTTTTGATTTGTGTAGTTTCTGGTTTCTTGTAGTAGTTATAGTAATCAGGGATTTGGAGCGACACTTTTTTTCGCTCCGCTCCGCTCCCGCTCCGACCAATTTGAAACCGCTCCGCTCCAGCGCTCCGCTCCGACTAAAATTTTTTCGCTCCGCTCCGCTCCATTACAAAAATTCAACAAAACTTCATTGTTCTTAGTAAATAATTATTATTTTCCGAGAATTCATCAATTCAACTTATATCTACTCACGTATTATATAATATGACTTAATAGGTGCGTTTTATTCGATCAAGTACAGAACAGGATAGCACCAATTTCGTACGAATTTGAACATAAGATTGAATTGTTCTAGATAGGGTGTCCGGAAACTAAACTATCGCATAAGCGCACCGAAATATGATTATTCATGTCATTTCCAGCAAAATAGGTGTACCGGGAATATCCCAAACTCTTAACTCCTTAGCTACCAAAAGCATTTAAAGATTTTACATAAATGCTACCACTAAGACCTCCGTCGGAAAAGAAAATTTGTATGAAGTAATATCACAAAATTTTATCTTTGAAGCTTTTTTACACAGCTTAAACTGCTTATCCGATTTTTATTGGGTTTATTCTTAGGAATAATTGTTGCCCGACGGAGGTCTAAGTGGTAGCATTTTTGTAAAATCTTTAAATGCTTTTGGTAGCTATGGAGTTAAGAATTCGGGATATTCCCAGTACACTTATTTTGCTGGAAATGACATTAATAATACTTCGCTTCGCTTATGCGATAGTCTAGTTTCCGGACACCCTATCTAGAACATGAAGGTAGTATGAGTATTAAATTTTTGAAAAATCGTTAAATGTCTGTGGTAGACAATTCGGGCTTTTTTATGCTCTTTTTTGCTGGAAATATCATGAGGAATCATAATTGGGTGCCTTTATGCGATAGTTTCCTGACATCCCGTATAGAACGATTTCTGTAAAATTGTTATTGAAGCTGCGCTGTCCTGTACTCCATCGAATAAAACGCATCTAATAACTAATTTAAATTAAAAACGGCGCTTCATTCATCGAGTACAGGACAGGACTTTTCTGTCATGGCTGATCTTGAATTTCTTAATAATGAAGCGTGATGATTCTGATGACTATAGACCAGATGAGGATGATCACTAAAGTTATTCGTACTGATAAGGCGCAGTGTGTTCAAGGCGGTTTGGTGGTCGTTGTTGACTTTTTGGAAGGTATTGATGAAGGTTTGGACCCTGGTTCGAACACCCCCTGGGACATCAATTTTTTTTCTTTTATTTAAAAAAAATATTTTGAAACCGATCACATACAGTGCCTCAAATATCACCTTTCGAACGACACCTGTAATGCCCATACCCTGTTTCCTGTGCTAGAAAAATGTCCTTTTTGGTGGTAATATCCTTTAACAAAACTCAAAATCCACTTGTCCTGATTTTACAAGACTCGTCGCAACGGATTCTGTATTTTGATATCCATATCCTTATACATAGCGTCTATAATGCATTCCCACAGAAAAAAGGACATTTTGTGGCCAAGGACATCTTCCTCATAAGAAGTGCTGGCACCAAAATATTAGGGATCGCACCACTCAACTTCCATCCGAGTTTCGTCGATATCGGTCCACGGGGAGAGCCAGGAGAACCAATTGAAGGATGAATTTTCGTTCGCTTTAATGGCGAATTTACCGCTATTCCCGCAACTTATCGAAATAGTGATTCTCGATTCTGAGTCAGAGCGATCAAAGGATAATGTCGGGCCGGCTCTACTATATGTGCAGACTGTGCTCTTGAACAGGGCGCCAACCGAAAGGGGCGCCAAATTCACAAATTCATTACGCCTTTAAGATCAAGACTTCCTTTAATGACAACTGCATGATATTGTATAGCATTTTTTTATACATATATTTATATTGATTGATACACTTCGTTCACGTATTGTACATATTAACCGAACTAGAAATGATTAAATTATTATCTAAAGGTACGTGTTCGTAGAGACTATTCATGTGATGATCGCTCAGCGATCGTAATTTTACATCCAATTTCGAACCGGATTTAAATATTTTTTGAATGGCTCTACCTTCCCAGTATCAACTATGGACTAAAGGAACATGTCTGTATATAAAATATACCCATATAGTGCTCAAAACCGGCGGTTTAGCTTCGATCGCTGAGCGATGATCCCATGAGTCGTCTCTACGAACACAAACCTTTAAGGTACATTTTCCTCGTCACGACTGCACGACAGCGACTGGCTCATTCGATATACAAACTCGTTTTTAACCTTCCGGCGGGCGCAATACTAATCCTAACACGATCGGGCGCAATGCATCTGACAGATTAAGTGCAGGAAATAGGATGAAACTAAGTTCCTGTATATTTTACACTCTTATTTATTGTTACATTATCTTTTTTAAACAGTTCTACGAAATTTTAGAAACAAATACTGACTCACAAAGTTTAATACCCTTCACATTTTCAATTTTCTAAGAAAATTCCGCTTTCAATCGCTTCAATATTTAAAAAACCTCCAACAACTCGACCGCTAAAAAAATGTGATCTTATTTGACTAAAAACACACTATTAAAAGAATTGGTGAGCCTAAAA